>VZTR01029809.1:113809-129093 GCA_013400775.1 Chaetops frenatus | reverse complement strand
TGGAAATCTCCTGGTTTGGCTTCAGACTGAATGTGGAGAACTTTCCAGCACTCCCTCAGTTGCTTCCAATGTTTTCTTTGACGTATTTGGCTGCTGACCAATTTTCCCAACTGCTCCCAAGCCCTTTCTAATAGTCTCCTAACCCACTTGGATGTTCCCTCAGCTCCTTTACACCCTTTCCATTGGCATGGATATGAAGTTCTGCTGTTTCAGGAATAATGCTGAGGATAAATGTGCTTTCATCCTTCTTCTCAAAGAGGTGTATTCCCAGTATTTTACAGTAGCTGAATTCTGTTAATGTCATTTGAGGTGTTCCAAATTTATTGTGAGTGGGGCCACGGGGAGCAGGCAGGTTTGGCATTTGAGTGGGAATGATTCCCTCTCACATTGCACTAGGGGCAGTGTGTTGGTACTTCTGAAATTATTTATTTTANAAATAAATAGAGATTAAGTAGTTAAAATGAAAGGCAGTCATAGACCAACTTCCACCCAGGAAAGGTGGGTGGTGTTGGGCCTTGTCTATCCCTGTGTGAAACTACAGAGAGAATGGTCCTACTTTGGAGAGGCATTCAGGCACCCCCCTCACTGGGAGGGTGATTGAGCTGGGGGACTAGAGGACTTTTGTTAGGCAGCACCTGGAGTATCAGCCCCAGATCTGTTTTGGGTTATTCCTTTTTTTTTTTTTTTTTGAATTTGATCCTCCTCACTCTCTTTTTGTGTCATTTTCCAGGCCTGAATTTGACTTTGGAATAAGCAGAGTTAAAATATCCCTGACCATGTAAATGCTGATTAGTGCAACCCACACTCTCCATATCGCAAAAGATGTGAAACAAGTTTTGCATCTGCCTCTGGTTTGTCTCTGGTCTTCTGACTGAAATATTAATCAGCATCACTGTCACTGCAATAGAACTGCCTTGGTTTTTAGCATGTTTCTCCTGGCAGAACTCCTTTCAGGTAGGAGTGTGCCCATATTCCACTCTGTAGATCTTGTTCCCATGTTTGTCTTTCTCATTCATACTGAACAGACTCAGGCACCTACAATATTCAGTTAATATAAATTTCAGTCCTTATTCATGATAAAGAAGGATATTAAACAGTGTGGCTCTTTGACTGATCTTGATGAAACATCAAAGTCTTTGCTTCCATGTACAGTCTTTATAAAGCCTCTTTATGATTGGCAATTAGGTCTCATTTGAACACCATTAGTCCTTTCAGAGATAATTAAATGCTATTTTGAGGTCATTGTAGGTCGATGAAACCTCTGGTAAATATAAAGTCATTTGGTACAATGATATTTAATCCTGTGGTTCTGGTTTAGACAGAGCAGCTCTGAGGGAGAGCAATCAATGTGAACGTGTCTGCCAACAGCCCTGCGTCAAAGGAATGCTCTGCCCAGCTTGTGGTGTCCTCCTCTGTAGCTGTTTCAATATGTCTTGCATAGTAATTTCATTTCTGAAATAAAAAACATTGTTATTTTTATATGCAGATTTTTTTTTTTTTAAATTTTGGTTTTTTTTAAATTTTTTTTTTATTTTAAAAAAGCTCTGGCCTTGAAAAAGTAATTAGTGATACAGATTAGAAGCTCACTTTCAATTTTTGTATTTTACTGTGGGGCAGTAACACTGCATGAAACACCAGGAATATTTCACAAACTGCACTTAAAATCTGATTTTTCTTTTCTGGTAATGAATAGCTGTATCATAGTGATGACCGAGGTAAACAGCTTACCCATAATATTGGATTCTGAAAAATTTGGAAGAGACTAAAGATGTTTTACATATGCCATCTTTCGATGTTAGCTCTGCTTCCTCTTGAATTTTCATGGAGATGAAAAAGAATGTTCACGTAATAAGTTTAGTACTGCAGGAAGGATGGTAATTCAATTTAGAATACATTACTAGGGAAGATAAGTAAAGCTAGTCTGTATTTAAAAAAATTACAATTAGGAGACTAGAGAGAATAAGGAAAAAATATTCTTGCTTCATGCTTTAGAAATTTATTCTCTTGGCATGTTTGCAAATGTGGTTTTAAGAACTTATCAAATGCTATGTTAAATATTTAAACCTAAAAATTGCTCTGATTGTGTAGTAAAAGGCAATGACCGAAAACTGGAGATTTTTGTGTCAGAGGTGACATTGTTTTGGGCTGTTTGAAAAAGAATAGGAAGTCTAATTGAACAAGTTAAAATGTTAGACAGTTTCCAAAGCTGGAGATTTGAGCCTAATAATTCTGTGGCCTTCAAACTGAGCTCCCATTTGCGTGAGCAAGCTCTGCATCTGCAGCATGCCCAGGAATCTTGGACCTGTGCCCACTGGTTCTAGAGAGAATCAGCCATGTGAACATGTTGAAGTAGCAGCAATCCAGATTGGCTGACCAGTTTTACATATGCTTTGATTTTTGGGGACTGACCATTACCAGTTAAATAACAGCACTCTGTTCTTCTGTGGGAGGGTCAGGCAGTACAGCACAGAAGGCTGTGCTTCTCCAGGCAGCCAAGTGCTAACAACTGCAGTAGCAGCCCAGCTGCCTGAGGTGCAAATTACTGAAGAAAGGAAAATATATTTGGGAAGAATCTTTATTTATATGCCTTCCCCATTCTTATGTGTTTTGTACTTTTTGGTTTGTTGCTGTTCTAGATGCATCTGTGCTATGCACTTGTGGTATAAAGTGATGCAGCTTCTTCAGCCATATGGTTATCTGCTTCTCTGTTCAGTATGATTGAAATCAGTCAGTGGATTTAGAATTAAAAGGTAGGGATGAGGAGCCAAACCCATATATTTACAGTGTCATATATATGGAGTGGCATCACATAAACATATTTTTCTTAGGAGCTTGCATTGAAAATCTGGCATGATTTGGTGATAGAGATGATTGATGATGATGGTGTTGAAGACTTCTTGTGCTCTGAACTTGAACTGTAGGCTCCTGAAGGCAGTAGGTTGTCTTCTTGTTTTGTGTTTGTACAGAGCTAAGAGTATAATCCTGTTCTGTGCTAGATAGTGGATTAAATATATTTGATATCTTAAAATTACTCTTCTTTATGAATGTTTTGAGGGTCAATGTGTGAAGTACTATGTTTAAAATGGTTTTGAATCTGGAAGCAATCACAACCACTGCTTTCAAGGCTATGCACTTATTCGTCTCTTGTGGATGGAAATACCTCTTAGAGAACAGGAATTAAGCCATTATTGTGTCTTACTTTGAATTATGAATTAATTCACTGTATGGAATATATACCAATGTTTAAGACAAGTGCACTGCTATAGGCAGTGACTTCATACACATTAAGTCCTCTTGTCTCCCAATACAATTTAGTTGGAAGAAATGGAAATCTAGTTCTTTAACTATTTCATATTAAATCAGGTATTGCTTTTATGAACTTTATTACCAGTGAGTAGTAGAAGCTTATACAGTGAATTCTTAGTAGCTTAAGTAATGGTTTAAATGTTTGCCTTTTTACCTTTCATCATAGGGCTGCAACAGAGTAAACCTAAATGCTCTTTTTCTGTTCGGTTTTCCCAGCATAATCAAATTATGATGTAGTTATTAATAGTAGTATGGTAGTTTGTCCATATAATAGCCTTGTGGTAATTTACCTTCATATTAATAATTTCCTGAGTTTTATTTTTCTCATAAGAGTCTTTGTTTTAAATAAGAAATGTGAAAATTAACATTGCTCTTAACGTGATGATTGAAGAGCCTGCTGCTGCAAAAGTGGAAATGGCTTGAGGGATTGGAGCAGTAGGTGGTTGCCTGTAATTTATTAGGGAGCTTTTTGATTATTAGTTATCAAAAAAGTTTTGGAATTACAGGGGGTGGTAGTGACAAATTAATAGGCTGTGCCTAGAACCTCTTGATCTCTCCAAAATAGTTGTGGTGTACAGTGGAATAGTTAAATAGCTGAAAAGGTGAGTGAGGCTGTGTTCTTGAGCAAAACAGCAGCTTATGTTCCAGTCATACAGAGTATTAAGTGCCAGTTCAAGTGACTCATAAACACTTCTTTGGATTTCAGTAGATTCATACACATGAATTAAATTAAGCAGATGACAAAAAGTTTGCAGAAACTTGAATCTGTCTGAGGAGTTTATTTTCCTGGTAGCTCTGTCTGCCCAGAAGTATTTACAGCATGTTCCCTCTTTCTAAAAATTTGAGAAAACACAAAAACTTGCAGTCATACCTGTAATTGTGCTTTTGAAAGTATGAGAATGAGACTTCTGCTATTAAACTTCTTAATAGATGCAAAAAAATTACTTAAAATCAAAATTGCAGGGGTCAAATATAACTTTATCTGTAAGAATCTGCATGTGGATAGAAAAAGAGAGATCTTTGTTGAGAATAGTCCATGAAAAAAAGCATCATGGAGGGAGCATGGGGTAAAAATAAAGTAGTTTTCCAAAAGATGATGTTTATCAAAAAGAGAAGGATCATAGCAAATCCTCCACAGAAAGATAAAATATAAACACCAGGAAAAATGATTGATCTAGAATTCAATCCTTTTTTCCTTTCTCAGCCCTCTTAGCTAACATGGTGATGAAAAGAGAGGATTAAAATGGACTTCTTAAAGCCAAAATTTTATTAAGAAATTATTAAAAGCACATTGTGGCTTGTAAAGTGAAGTTGTGCTCTTTTCGGCCCAGCCTTGCTGCAAAGCATTTTCAGAAGAGCAACAGAAAAGGAGAGGGGGATAAACATAGATCCTTCTAACTTTTATTATTCATGAGTTTTAATATCTGTGGAATTTTCCATTTGTTTTCCTGGTCTGTCATTCACTGAAAACCCAGTGCACCCCTGAAGACAGGTCTATATCCAGAAAGGATTTTGGGTCAAAACTGACTCAACTCCTTTGTTTGGAGAACAGTTTTGAGTTGTGACTACTGTAACAGTGAGAATTCACACAAGCAGGAACTAAGTTATGAAAGCAGGGAAATGACATGAGAGAACCAAAATTCCATCTGTGCCCCCCAGTGCCCCTCCCATCTGCAAAAAAGCAGGGGAAGGATGAGGTAGGGACCTTGCTGAAGGCTCAGCACAGAGAAATTGACTGGAGCTGGTTATTTCTTCCATGGAAAACTTACTTTTAATGCTCATCGCATTTGATTTTTAGAATCCTAAGGGATTTATCTTCCATACCGTGGCACATAGAGAGAAATACTGGATTTATGTAGAGGCCTTCACCAAAGGTTTTGCTAAACAAGCTGGTAATAGAGTACCAGTTTTGTGATAATAGCTAAAAGTTTTCACTTTCTTTTTTCCCTTTTCACTGTTTTTGTCCAGAAGCACCATCAGGTGTTCATAGGTTCCTAGCACACAACAGTAATCACTGTTGCCTCCTCCATTATCATACTCTGGGAGGGAACTCAAAGAATTGGGGGTGAATTTAAGATCAGATGATTTTTAAATGGTTTCGCAAATCTTTGGAAGTCTGGATGGATGGATTTCTAGATAATCCTATAAATCCACCTTTAAGTAAAAAAAATGTGGTAAATCTAATTCTCCTTCATTGCCTAAATTTATTTTATCTGTAAAATAATAACAGAAAAAAGTTAAATTTATTATAGCTGTCCATGACTGATGGTGGTATGAGCTGGTTAAGAATCATATCCTTGATCATTGCTCAGTTGCTGCTGTGCCTCTCCCCAGCCACAGGCCACCCAAGCACTTTCACTAGGAGAACCATGTGTATGAACCATTGGCTTCAGTCCAGCCTCTAAAATGCTCGTAATTATGGGGTCTCATTAAAATGAAACCAGTGAAACAGGCTGCTGCTCTTAAAAACGATGGGTAGAATCCAGAGATCCTGAAGGCCTTTATTCTTCCATTGTGAAATAATTCCTTCTGTTCTTTGGATCTATCTATTAATTTATAAAAAGTACCTTTATGGTTAGCAGGATCGCCTAAAAAGATGCCCACAATCTAGAGGACAGTGCTGTAAAATCTGTTAAATAGCTGACCTCCATTTTTCCAATGCTGGGATGAAACCCACTGGCAGAGTTAAAAGGATGGTCAGTCAGCCCCTCAGCAGCATTTACTTCTTAAATTGTGCAGGAATCTCCTAACGGTCTTCAAGAATTCAAAGATGGCTCATGATGGCTTTGTTTTTCCCAACTAAGTCATTCTCTCTACTTCCAAAGAGCAAAGTAAGGTGTTTTAATTTTTACATTAATTTACCAGTCAGATTGGAAGGTACTGACATCTATTTTTCAGAGCTCTGACTCAGTTTGAAGCACCAGTCCTGCAGTGTCAAGGAGACATTTTACTGCTTATGGCTGCTCCCCACTGCAGTTTGCAGTTACCTGAAAGCCACTCAGTTGAAGTGTGTGGAACAGCAGGGGCTTTCTGGTTGGGTGTGTGCATGCCCAGATGAACTGCAGCTAGTGAGCAGTACCCTGAGCCTGAAAGTCCTTAACACTTCCCACAGGTGCTGAGTTACAGAAATGGCTTATCTGGAAGGTTCTTTATTGGTGCACCCATACAGGTTAATGCTCAAAGCAGGTGGACTGAGGGTGACCCAATAGGATTTTCTGTGTGTGATATTAATCAGTTTAATTCAGGAATGGAACATTTGGCTTAACAGGATGGTTCCAACACATGTAGCTGAAAATTGTCTGAATTTGAAAAGTTCTAATTGTAGGCTATACAGAGATGAAGAAAGTTGGCTCACTTAAGTTCAGGATCCAGTCCCCATTTCTGCATAAATGGAATGAAACAGAGTATAATCTCTTGTATTTTTAGGTATTTTCTCTTCTATTTTCATGTACCAAATAGGCATTCTTGTATCTCTTTGAGGAAAAACAAAAATCCAGATCAGTTTTTGTGACTTAAGAGGAATTACACTTGTTTGGAAAAGCACACTTTTTCCTTAATAATTGGAGCCAATAGATTCACCCAGTAGTGAAGTTTCTTTTTCTCCTTAATTGCAAGCACCAGAAAAAGCTGTAGTTAAGACACTGACAATACAATAAATAGCTGACCTGGTGGTATGTTCTTGGCCTGTAGCCAGGAATCTCATTCAAAGATACACTCTCCTTTGGGAAATGGTTCTTTCTCTTTGCTTTGTAAGTCTTGTACTAACCTAATAAAAAGATTTTTTTTTGCTTTATTTTAAGCCAAACCTTTATTTTTATAAATAATCAAATTCCAAAAAAGTGGCCTGGTAGATTGTGACTCTTTAGAGAATAAGCAGGAATAATACTACTTTTGAATTATGGATTGTTTCCACTTTTGCTTATATCAATATACATCCAGTAATATATGTTGTGAATTTATTAAGTTTGGCTAACCCTGAGTGAGACTGGTATTATACTTCACTTCTGTAAAACACTGTACTATTTCCAAAGTACCATGTAATAACATCCTTGGTCTGGAATTCTGTTGTCTCACAAGTTCCAGCATACAAGGAGTGCAGCATCAGCATATTAATTATCTGAATAATCAAAGTGAATGCCTACAGTTGCTGTTTGCTGGAGATTTCATCTGGTGGTCAGGAGCAGAGCAGTGCCAGTTAAAGAACAGCTTGCTCCAAACTGTTGGAGACTGATGTTGACCCCACATTAAAGAAAGCTTCCAGCTGTACAGGGAACCAGGCTGTTCTACCTCTGTGGGGTTGCTATGGGCATGTGGCTCTAAGAGCCACTAATATGGACTGGCAGCAAGTGAAAGAAACCTGTAAAAGACCCAAACATAAACCCTAGCATTCAGCTTGATACACTGCTTGTGGACTAGTGCTTTACATTATTTAACCAGTAAATTTCTCACATGTTGATCAGATGGAAACTGTTTCTTGCTGACCCTTTTCATAGGGTGAAGGTGTTTTCTGGATTAAACTTGCTTGTGTATTTTGTTGGCTGTTGGTGATGTAGCTGAGTAATTTTTACAGAGCATGGAGCTGGTTCATGAAGGGTAAAAAGTAATACTTCAAGAACTGAAAAGTGATAGCCATGAAAGTTGTGTTGCTGATGTTGTAGGGAAGACCAGAGCTCCTTTTTCCCTGATTTTTCATCTGGATAATCAAAGTTAATCACCATTGTTTAACACTTAAGTTTAAAAAAATAATTGTGTCTGTAGAGTTGCCTCCTAAATTTAAACTAGCAACCAAATTGGTTTTTCCGAATCAGAAAGACGTTAAGATTGCTTAGGGGATGTCATGTGGTTGTGGTATTTATGTGACAATTCCAACTCCACTATTTATGTGAAATGGACAATCTTTCACAATCACCAGGTTTGCAGAAAACTTCAAGTGCTGAAATCACTCTTCCCAGAAAGAGAAATGAAAAACCCAGGCTAAAAAGCAAAACTGTTAAGAGTTTAAAAATTAGGTGAAATGCTGTTCAAATTTCCAGAAGCCTCACGTGTATTTCCCTAAATAATGCTGCCCATTGTCTATTTCTGCTTCTTACATCAGTTTACATATTTGAATTTATTTATTCTCATTTTCTTTTAGGTGATCCTGATCCTTACCAAGTATTATCATACTGACATGGGGAAAGTTCTGGAGAGCTCTTTGTGGAGGTATGTTCTCTGCTTTTCTATAACCTTCCCTCTTGCTGTTCTTGGAATAGATTTATTGCTTCCCTTTCCAGACTGCTGCTGAGTTGAGTTGGTAGCTCACTGATGCTATTGTAGTAAGATTATCCAGATTGTCATCAGCTCTTACTCCTCTTCCTTGAATGCAGTTTCTGTAGTCAAATTAGAGTTTGTAATGAGTTTTAACAGTAGAGACAAAGAATGACGGAGAACATGAGGTACTTTCTTGATGCCACTTTACAAGTTGTCATGTTATTCCTTTTCCTAGAAATTTTGCATCAAATTTACTTAAAAAGTTTGAAATGCCTACTGTTTTGGGATGTGTTTTTTTGGGAGTTGTTGCTGCTTGAGTAGCATACTGAGGTTAGTAAATAATCCTGCTTTGGAAGTAGTTAGGATTGAATGGATGAAATATACCAGCAGTGTAGGTTAAATTGTTTTGTGACAACTGGGAATAAATAGAAATCCAAATAAATTTCTGAATTGATTCTCATTCCCATAACATTTGTGAATTAAGATACCAGTATGCTTGTGGCCTGCATGTGCATGGGTTGCATGCTTAGGTGTACATCAGCACAAAATCAGGACTAAGATAAGTCTGTGTCATACAAGTCCCACTGGTCTTCTCAAGTCTTAGTTGCCTTTTGCTAAGGGGGCTTGCTGTGCTCTAATATGTTCTTGTGTGCGTGTCTGTATGAATTTTCCACAACATATTTTTGCTAGACCCATCATGTACATTTGAAAAGTGAAAGTATTTCCCTGTTATCAATAAATATGCAGCAGTATTTGCTCTGCTAGCTTTGCTGGTTATTTCTAGCAGTAGAAATAAATGACAGGAGACTTAAGCAGTCATATGTGAAATTCAAATGTATCTTATAAGTTTTGGATCTAGAAACAAATAGTTTCCAAGTACCTAAGCCACAAGGTTTTAAACAAACTTCATGCAAAGTTGTACAGACTTGTATGGGGACTCGACCTCCAGCTGTGTGTGACCTTTACAGAGACAATCCAAGGAAAGGACTGGGTAAGGGAATAGGGAGTGGGAAAAGTCTGTGCCCAGGACATGCTGCAAAACAGCCTTGTTACTTATTTTGAAAGAGGTGGCATTGTTTTAACCTTGTGGGATTTCTCAGTGACAGTGCTTCTGCAATACCTTGTTGTCATACCAGTGTCTAAGCTGTGCTCAGTCAGACCAGGGCCAGTGGTCCATGCAGAATAGGGGTATTTCTAGAAATTTCTAGTTGTAAGAAGGAGGTATTCAGGAAAGTGCGTAAGATCAAATGGAGACTACTTAGCATTGGCTCAAGATTGGCCTTTTTAGAGCTATGACAGTTCATTTGTAACTATCCTTTAAACTTACAAGATGCAAAATTTATTGCACATTTGTTTCTGTTTTAATTTTTGTCCAACATCTTGTGCAAATAAGACAACCAAATGACAGTTTGGATACTCCCAACTGCGTAAGCACACACGGCTTTCCTATTATTTGCCAGTGGCCCATACAACATGTGCAATATATTTCAAGTTTTGCAATCCATACTTCAGGGTATCTATCATAGTCTTTTAAACATTTTTAGTTGAATTCTTCAGAATAAACTCTTTGGTCTTTTAAAATAAACAGAAACCAGGCTTCAGATAATGTTTCTTTCTTTTGAGAATATAAACACTTAAAACAAGGTCATCCAGACCTTGCTGACAGCTGGTGTAAAGAACTGGTGTGAACTGCATTCAAATAAAATCGATACTAGCGTGCATCATCTGGAAATCGTGCCTTTTTACTTACAAGTAACAGATGTAGCAGATGCTTTGGTACTGGCACAGGTCATGGTCCCGCCCCAAGGGCTGGGCACAGATGTCCTCAGGGCTGTCAGTGGTCTCAGGCTTTGGGGATGTGCCAGGTGCCCAAGGCTCCACTTTAGTAGGGCAGGGATGGGGCCTTGGGGGACTCTCCCTGGGTATGCCTTACAATTGCACAGGGCACAGCCCAGCTGGAATCTGGACATCAGGGTGACTTGGGCTGTCCACTTTGTCAGAAGAGCCCCTGGGAGCTCACTCCTTGAAGTGATAATGCCCAGAACCTACAGAGCCAGGGGTGGGGATGAAGACTGGGGCTTGTTGACCAGATAGGCTGGATGGGTTCTGAGTCACCTGGTCTAGTGGAAGGTTCCCTGCCCATGGCAGTGGGGTTGGGACTAGATGGTCTTTAAGGTCCCTTTCAACCTAAACCAAATCATTCTATGACTCTGTGGTTTCTAAAACCAGGATGGAAAAGCCAAAAGGAAGTGAGATGAGTGCTTGGGCCAGGGGTTACTACCTAGATGATCCATGCCTGGATATATTCTAGGATCACCTCCTTCCTCCACTTCTGCCCGCTGTGACCTAGAAGAGACACATAACAGCTGTCAGACCGAAAGAGTTACAAAGTGCTTGGATCTGGAAAAGTGCAAATCAGACCAGCTACTGCAAAAATATCAAGTAGTGCTCCTCTCCGTTGAGATGTAGCTCACTATTTGTACTAAACAACTGAATGAAGCAGCCTTTGCAATCGGGGGACTTCTGTGTTTTACCCTGGGTAAAATGGCTGGAGCTTCACCAGTTTTCACCCACGTTTGCTGATGTAACTTGGGTGTTGTATTCACATCGGTGGCCTGCCCAGAATGCATAGTGTATATATTTTTCAGCTTTTTTGTTTAATTCTCTTTTTCATTCTTCGCATTTGTATAAGCAAATACGCAGTAAAACAGGTGTGAAGTGAGATGTAGGGTTTTTTTTTTTGCCAGCAGAGAAATGCCATTAATCTGTTTCTGTACCCTAGTGGGAATTGACCCTCTCCAGTTATTTTCTGATTTGGCCCAATGTTTTTTGTTCCTATCTCACCTGGCTAGATAATACTGGACCTGATATTCTCTGAGTCACTAAGTGGCTTAGTCAATAAGTGAAAATAAATTAGTTTTATAAACTGATCAGTTCTGACTAGGGTAATTTTTTAATGTTAATATCCTGATTTCTCTTTCTGGTCACCAAATATTAGCCTACCTTGGTGTTTCTCAGTTATTTTGTTCATTGAAGCTGCATCTTTTGTCTTCTAAAACATATTTCCACTGCATCTCTTTCTTTTTCTCCCATCACTCAAAAGAATTCTTTTCTTGTTGTTTAGCAGAACAAAGACTGAGAAAGAGTGGTCTAGTGATACTTGTTTGTTCTTAATGACCTTGGAGCTGCAGTCAGACCTTTTGGAGTGATGTAAATGGTGTTGAAAAACACCAGTCAGAGGTACCTGCCTGGGTGGGGGGGCTCTATGCCAAGATTTGTGGGTGGATCTTGGTGACATATATTTGTGCCTCTGCAGAGCGTAGTCAGTTTGTGTAGGTAACTTATGCCTACCCACGTAAGTCATATTACAGGCTTGGGAAGCCTACATTTGATTGGAAATTTTCATTGTTGAATAAATATGGAAAAGACTGCTGTGTAATAAAGGTCTTAACAAGTTTTTTGCTGGTAACGGCCATGTATGGTTACACTGAGGAGGTGAAGACAAAATCTTGATGGAAGTATGCAGTTAAAAATTACCAGACTGCTTCTTTAGTCAGCTATTTCTGATACTTTCCTAATTTGCTTATTAAGTAATTGTCAAGGTGTAAATTGTATAATTATTTGACTCAAAATAAGGTAGGGAAATAGAGATGACATTGGTTGCTTCTTGAATATTAAACCGAACTAACTTTTTGAGAAGGAACAGAAGATTTTTTTCAGGTCGACTTTGAGTCTCTAAACTGTGGTACATATTGGGAATGCAGGTTAGTTGTCGTGTTGGAGCTCATTAGCATAATGAAGAAACTAAGAATTCAAGTACTAAAATTATTGTCACAAGTTGTGCATGCATACAAGATACTTTACATACTAGAGGTGTTCTGTCAGAGTTTACACACATATTTATCCAGGATATTTACAGTATGAAGGATCTGAAACAACTAACCATTTAGGTTGAGTGTGTGTTTTCATATGCTTTATGGACCCACTTGTGCACAAATACATAGGTGCACATATTTTACATCCTCAGGTACCTGCTTGCATCTGTTGAATGCCTGCAACTTTAGATGTAAGTATTTGAATTTTACATTCAAATAGTTTAACTTTGAATTAGTAACCACTAAGAGATGAATGCTAATACTTATCTGAATTAATTATTCCTAATAATATTGGAACTATAGATGATTATTATTATTCCATTTTATACAAGGGACAACTGAGATAGTAATATTGCTGAAGGTTATGCAGTGGTGATTCAGCACTATATGACCATGGAGTTATCTTCCAACCCTGTGTTGAGACTGGCTCAGAGTCCTGTTACTGGTAGGCATGCAGCCTTCCCCTTCTTAGCATGATCTAAGCAATGAATAATAGATGCCTGATGATGATTGCTAATAAAGTTTTGATTGCATATTATCAAGCTGTAATGATACAGTAGTGCTAAAGTGGCTTGCTGTGTAATTGCCATTGTTCCCAATGGCATCACCATGTTGTTACTGCGTCACCACAGCAAAACAAATGGCATTACTTGATGTTAACTGCACTGTTGGATCCTCTTAGCACTGCTGGATGAATGCTAGGTAATGCTAGGTAGCCCTCTGTTCAGAGATGTGGAATTGTTTTGCCCCATGTTATCAGTGAAGAAATACTAAATGAAGAAACAGACTTCCCCAAATCCTTACATATTTTTGGATTTCCCAGCTGAACTTTCTGTGACTCCTTACTCCAAATGCAGCTTGAGGGGGAAGAAAAGTTGAAGCACTGGGGGAAGAGGTTGTAAGTCCAGATCAGTGGCTGGGCAGGTGAGAGCAGCCACGAGAGCCTCACAGACAGCCTCACATTGTGCTTGCCAAATGCCAAGGAGTCAGGAATATCCTGTCTGTGCTGGCACAGCTCTTTATATCGGCACCCACAACGAGCCACCTATTCAAGGACAAGCCCACTGGCTGTCAGGAGTGATTGGGGCACAATGACTGCAGGGGGAGTTCAGGCTTACACTAAGGCTAAAATCAAGACTACAAAGAGTGGGAGATTCTTTTAAGATGGACACATTGAACATTTTAGGAAAGTAAAATTTCCAGGTGGCTCACAGAATGTGTGAAAATGAATATGGATATTTGTTTCCAAAATCTTTGTACTTGTAGGTGAAACTCATTTCAACCTTTTCCTGAAATTAATTTAAAAAGGAAAACAAAACCCCCCAATATAGAGTTCAGTGTCCCAGTGAAATTTTTGGTATGCGGTACTGCTTAATAAATGAACAACTGTATTCTGTAACAACTTGCACTTCCAGATGGCCTTATATTGTGGCTCTGCTTTGAAAAGTGACTTTGTAGAAATGGCCCCAAGGGATGGAGTTATTGAGTCTGTGATTTTCATATCAAATTTTCTCTTTCCAAGTTAAAAAAGAAAAAGAAACAGCTTTCTAATTATTAGCCCAGTGAGCTCAGCTTGGGATCTAATGTCTAGCTGTGCTTTCTCTAGCTAATGCATCATCATGAGTAATGCAAGTTCTGCCATCAAAATAGACTGTCCTCAATTATACCTGTGCAGCTCTTTTGTGCTCCCATTATATCCTTATTTACACCTGTTTCACTGAGCAAAGGTTTTGGGCAGTAATGTTGAAGAGGCAGTCTCACAATTAGAATTTTATTTCTCTTACTGAATAACAGATTTTTTTATGCTCTCTTTGATCATATTTCCATATTCATCTAAATAGTATTACAAAGGCTTTCATTGTCATTGCTGCAACTTGCATTCTCTCACTAAAACTCAACAGTGTGCCGTTATGGGTTGAATTGTGCAGGAAAGTCTTGATCTTAAATTTATTTTGGACATTTAAAAGGTGCTGTAAAGCCATAGTTAAAAAGTGGATGTAGTGGGTTTCAGCATATCAGCAGTGTTTCATTATGGGTGTCAGGAGAAAAAATATGTAGAATGTAAAGGAAATTAAATAAACATGTCTTGACAAACCTTGGAATGTGCAAGGTATTGAAGAGGTGATTATTGATGTTTTTAATGGGTAGTGGAATTGATTCAGGAGCACAGAGGGTGCAGTGTGTGCTCTAATGGACGGGTGACCTGCCATCGACTATCTGTGATCAAGGCCCAGCACGCTGGGTTGGCACTAACCTCGCTGTCACCTTGGTGTTGCACTCATCCTGCCATGTGCTTTTGGCCGTTCAACAGAGGAATGAAATTTGGCCATGGATATTTGGGACTATTCTCTGAGTTGTGACCTGTAGACTCCTCTGAAGGAGATGTCTTTTAAAAGGCTCTCCAGTACATGGAATTTAGCTTAAGCAGGTGTGTTTATGCCTGTGTTGCCATAATAGCATTTAAAAATTATTTTGACGTCTCAGTATGTATGAGGGTCTGACCTGAAAAAAATATATCCTACAAGCAAGTATAAGCTACCAAATAAGTCTATTCAAATTTCTTGACTGAGTATTTGTTGGTTGCACATGAGAGTGCTGTGTCATAACTACTTCTCCATGTCTTCAACAACTTGGAATAGTGATGATGATTAGAATGTTAACATGTTTCTGCACTAGCTTGTAATCACATAAAGAATATATGACATGTGAATTAAGATCCAGTTAGAAAGCTGTGATTTATGTAGTTAGGAAAGGGCTCTTGAAGTACACTTGTGTTTATTGAAGCTGATTAACATGGCTGCTGAACATGTTAAATACATCTTGAAGTATGGAGATTTTGCTGCTTTACAGGTA
>VZTR01029809.1:77928-97263 GCA_013400775.1 Chaetops frenatus | reverse complement strand
CTTGCTGTCTGTGCCTCTTGTTTTTGCCTTTCCCTTTATAGGCAGACATCTCATATGTTCTTTCACCTGAGAAGAGATCTTTCTTGATCCTCTGGCACCCATTTTTCAGGATGTTTTAAAATACAAGCAGAAATGTTAATAACAGAAGACAAACGTTTCTAAGAAAAATGATCAAGAATTGTATGTATTAAGAAGGTAATTGTGGATCATATTTCCTAGGAATTTCATAAGGTTTCCAAACCCTGCCAAATATGATTTAATATATTTTTAAGATAAGAGCTTTCGTTTGTTTTTGCAGCAGTAAAACTCTGCCTATGACCTTCCTGTACAACACAGGGTCCTTTCCTCGCTAAGGAGCCTATTACAAGAACAAGTCTTTGTATCAGAGCTGTCAAGAAAAGAAAAGCAGGAAGCCGTGTCCTCTTGTCCCTGCATTTCTTTCATCTGGTCTATTCTGTGTCTGAGGAAGAGGAGAGGATAATAGAAGGGGGAAACTCATAAAAAAGAAAAAGAGATGTAATAGAAACTCCTAGGAGACTGTTTCATACTTTCTCTCTTTCTTTGCAGAAAATACTAATGTGCAAATAAATGCTGCATGCCATCTAAAACTGGTAATGCTTCTGCCATCATTAGTTTGTCAGCCTGTTTTTGTCAACTTGACTGTGTGTATTTAGGGGTATATCATTGCAGTGGAGCCTTAATCCTGGCAAACTCAAACCTGGAGCTGTGTGCTAGGTGTAGTAGGAAGAAGGAAATGGGCATTGAGTGACTCATGGTACTCGAATGATGAAAATTTCTATCAGTGTTGTTTCTTCGATAAGGTGCTAAATAAAGTCATTATCGTTTGTTATTTGCAAAGCAGTCTTTATAAAAAGAGAGGACTTAACCCTGTTATCCTGGAAACATTTCAACTGCTGCATGCACATTTTTGGACTTTGTAAAGGTGTTGGTCTCAGGTAATGGGGATGTGATACTCAGTATTTGTGTGCAAGCATGTAGCCCGTTTAGGAGAAATCCACTGTCCTCTCTAACAGGAAACAGCAAGTGCTGGAGAGCTCTAAACTCTAACAAGAAAAAGGCATGAATAAAAGCAATGGCTGGGAATTGAAGCAAGACAAATTCAAATTAGAAATCAGGCACACATTTTTAATTAGAAGCATAATTGTATACTGAAACAAACCAGTCAGAGTAAGCAATAGATTTTTCTAAGACTGGGTGGCTTTCAGAAAGACGTGTGTTGGTCAGATGAGTTGCTGTACTTGAGCAAAATTTTTATGCAGCAGGTCAGGTTAGAGGCTCTAATGCTTGTTTCCAGATTAAAACCAGGTGAATCTAAATACTTACAGTATTACTGTGAGACAAATGTACTTAAAACTGGAAAACAGCAAACTTAGAAAAATGTAAAGGGGAAAGTGTTTAAGGAAGGCACATATTAAGTTCCTAGTTTAAATTTCTAATTTGTAGCTCTGTGTTATGGGGTTTTTTTTCCCTTCTCATGGGCATGTCCTTTACATAAATTGACAAAAAATTGGATATAGAAAAGCTTTACGAGTTAGGATCAAACTGGATTTCTTAATGCACTTTTGTCATTGGTTTGGTTGCAGGATACTGAGATGCTTTCATTTTCCAGTTAAGAGGAAAGAGCAGCAATTTAAAATAGCATTGTCCAAAAATTCAGTTTTTGGCACATTTGACTCTTTTAAGATGTAAGAAGATTCCCTGTACTTCTTCTGTTGTATTGTGGGGACTGTATTCTTCTATTTATTATTAATTTGTGGTTTTTGTGTTAATTGAAAGTGTGGAGTGAAAAACTAGACTTACTATCAAACTCTGACTATGTATGTTTGGGGGGTATTAAGGGAAGTAGGGTTTGAGCAGGGACTTTTAACTGTTTTTCTGTTCCTTCTTGTACCACTCAACTGTTGTGCCTGACAGTGTATTGGCAGCCAGGGACTGCTGGCGTCCCCTGAAGAGGGAGGAGAAATCCTGCCTTGATGTTAACGTGGATACAATCAACTTTCAGCAGGATCTCAGCCACCCCAAGCTGCTGTTGCCATCTATCTTCTTAGTTTTGAAGATTTACTTTTGAGTGCATTTCCTTAAAGCTATAGAAAGGCATTATATAGCTCTTACAATAGTATACAATAATATATCTCTGCAATAGTATGCAAGATTTTATATATGTGGTACTCTAGGAGACTAAGAAATGTATCGCTCTCTTGGAGAGCAGCTGTCTGTTTCTGTCTCCTTTTAANTCTTTTTTTTTTTTTTTTTTTCCGGTGGTGTGCAAATTAAATGGGAAGTAAAAATACCCATTCAGCTGTTTACCCAAATTTTAAATAGGTTTGGATATTCTTATGAATCAGTCACCTAGTTACTACACATAAATGTGTTCCTAAATGTAACATGTTTCAGATTTCTGGCTAAATTCCTCTTTGCTTGTGTCAGACAAGCCCCACAAACTACAGACAGCTGAAGCTAAACAGAAATAATCATTCCCTGGAAGTGCCTTTACTGTGTTTGGCAAGTGGACCACAGTTACTTAAATGCTTTTTAGGTTTGTCTGTGTATTTTTGTCAAGACTGTACACAATATTAAGTAGGTTATAAATTTTAAATTGCCCTTTTTACTACTTTTCTTACAGTCATGAGTAATTTGGAGTTGAGGAACTTATTAGTAAGGGCTTGAATCCATTTGTTCTGCCAAGCAGAAACTATCTAAAATATTTAGCAGTGCTACTAGAAACAAAGAGGAAAACAAGGAAAATAAAGATACTTTAGTTTTAATGAGCAGAATTGTAACTAACTCCATTTCCCTCTTTTCCTTGTAGGTTTTATTTTTTAAAGGAAGAGCTCTTCTAAATTCAGCAAGTGACTGTGAGCCCCAGATACTCCTATTAACTTAAATGCCTAAATTAAGTAGGTAGTTGCCTGAGGACATATGTGTAGCTAATGGAGATGAGTCTCCAGAGGATGATTGGGAAGATAGGGGTGATGACCTGACCATGGCAGTTGCCTTTCTCTGTCCACCAATTTCTGTAAGGTGAATGTTAAGTGGGATGAATCTGGATCATAAGAGTCCCACTGGGAAAGGAGGAGGAGTCAGTTGGTACCAGCTCTCTCCAATTCTCTTATTTTGGATCTAAGATACATTTAGGGGAAAAGAGGGAACAAAAATACAACACAAACAATTCTGGGTAGGTGGAGTTGGTGAAGTTCAGCTTGGTGTCTTGTTGAGCAAGAGACAGTAATGAAGGTGGGAGGAATATGGTAGGAGAATTACTGAGTCACAGAGTGAGGAAAACAGGAGCAGATGAAATTGATCTTTTCCAAACACCATTCAGATGATGCTTGTGTCTGGTTCACTCCCATCACACAGTCCATTCAGGACAGTTGTTTGTATGTTGCATACTCAGAGGTCTCCCTAGGTAGGTGATGATAACCATAGTTTTAGTTTTTTTGATTGAATAGGGAATGTTGCTGCCATCACTTCCTGCCTTGTTCTTTGAGTTGCTAGGCTTCTTCTGAGAAGAAGTTACCAAAAAAATGGACACTACAGTCCTCCTCAACTAATTCCTGGTTGGCTGGTAAGGAGATGGGCAGGGAGATTCTCCTTTCTTATGTAAAGAAACAGCTTAGTGTGGTGGCTACATCTGCCCCTTGAACCTATTGGCAGCAGGGGTATCTGAACTGATTTCAGAAAAAAGAATTAACACATTGGAAAACATGAGTAGGAAGGTAGTGGAACATAGACTTTAGCCCTTAATGAAAAATGGAACTTAAACACCAAGAGATGAAAAATTAGAGCCTTCCATTGGATGATTCGAATAATCTTTTATATTTTCATGGCAGGGATATAATTACATTGATTATTGCATAAGATATTACTGTGGAATATATCTTGACTGATACAGGCATATCAGTATATTTATGCTACTGAAAATAAGATTAAATACACGTCAATTTGTTCTAAAATTCAGCCTTGTGTAAATCAATTAATTACATAAACTGTGTATTTTACAAACTTTAGTTTCTGACAACGTGTTTGACAATTTCCTTGTTATCCTTAGGGTGTAAAATAATGGCTAATTAAAATGTTCATTCCACCTGAAGAAATCTATTACTAAGTAGTTCTAGTAAATATGTCCTGTTCTGTACAGTGCAGAGGGAAGTTTTCATTTTTAAACTGTTGGTTGTTCAAGTACTCTTTTACTGTTGCTATGCTTCATCATTTGGATGTGCTTGGAGGAAGAACTTAGGAAATGTGTTTTCCTCTTGAAACATTACTACATGAAATACTCTGAGTGGCACGCCGAGAACCTTCAGGGCAAAGAGATTTCTTCTGTGTTCCAATAATGGAGATGCACATTCAAGACTTTCCTGAAGCAAACTAGAAACCTTAGGAAGGGTAGAGGTGAGCTCTATCAGCTGGCAAGTTTTCTTGGCAGGGTGACTAAAATAGTGTCTTAATGAAGTCCTGATCTGTAACTTTGAAGTTTGCTCATTAAAAGGTGCATATTTACATATTTTTAATTTGTGTGTGCATATTGCAGGTATGTTTCTGAAGTTTAACATTTGGACTTTCAGCATAATGTTATATTCTTGTTGTTTCCCTTCAGTTGTTTTCTTCTACAGGGAAAGAAAAAAAACCCCCAAACAAACAAAAACCAAAAAACAACAACAAAAACAAACAAACAAACCCTAAACCCCATTACAAACAAAGAACCCCCCAACCAACCAAAAAACTCCTTCTATCTTCCATTATTTTCTGGGAATATGATTACCTTTATATACCTTGACATTGATCTATCCATTTATTAAAATGTGGGGTTTTGTGTGTGCATGTGATTACATAGACAGGACAAGAGAGGCATGAATTTCTGAGCTGTACATTTCAATGGAAAGAAAACCAAAGTGATACAGGAGCAATTACTGTCAAAATCTTCTCATGTCTCTTTTTAGAGTCATAGTTTTTCATCTGGATATCATAGTGACTTTCTGATGGGAAAAACAATGTGATTTAATCCTTTCTGAATTCATTGATTTGAAAGCACTGAGAGTCCTGTGGGTTTCAAATGCAAGCAACATATATTAACCACACAGCTGAGGACAGAATATAACTAATTTTTTTTTTTTTTTTAACTAGAGAGCTAAATTAAAAAATAAGTCAAAACAAAGCAGTGTGAGTGTTTTAGCATTTTGGAAGACACTTTAGGTAGAGACCACACTTGCTAACTAAGTAATAACCAAATAAAAAAATTATTCTGGTAGGTATAAATTCAAAAGAAACCTTGTGCTTTGCTTTATATGCCTCCTCTTCTGGAGTGGTAGACAATATACTTAGCATTATGTAATTGCAGCATGCAAGATTAATAGTTCAGTATTACTAGAAAACGTTTCCTTATTACATGAAACTTTTGTAAAGTGTTTGGATTTGAAATCACTGATGCTTAGTTTTCAATGTTATTGCCTATGAGAAGGTCTTCCAAAACCAGCATGGTATGGGAAGGAACCTGATCAGCTATTCCTTTCTTAAGAGCTGTTAATCATTAGAGTTCCTTTCTCCAATCTTTGCTAGTTTGTAAAGTGTGGCTGGCAAAAATGGGAATCTAGCAACAGAAGGAATTGCACTTTTCATGAAGTCTCCTACAGATGGTTGTCTGATATGCATCCTGTTACTCCACCTAAGTTTCTTTCCTTTGAGAGGAGACAGTTTTGCCTTCATGAAAATTATTTTCTCTTGGCAAACACACCTTCAATTAAGAGAATATTTCTATCTTTTAAAAAAAAAAATCAGCCCAAATAGAGGTTGAATAACCATTAGCAGCTGTGCAACATTTCCATTTTGTCCTATTAGAATACACAGAACATACTCTGGCACTGCAGGCAAGAGAGTATAATACGTAAATGCACTTTGAAGAGTAATTGCAGTCAACCTTTTCAAAGATAAGTTGACTGTATATTCCCTGATAATGTACCGTGTCTAAGAGCATCAAAACATGTTATTTGTTGCTGCCTGGACTGGTGGAAAGTATTTTAGGAATGGTAAAGCCTGTGAATGTTAGGTCAATGGGCCNGAATGTTAGGTCAATGGTCCTATTAGTGGCCTTTTGTGGTAGCTCTGACTTCAGATACACTGACCGATATTCCTTCTTCAGCCTTGCCTACAGGAAACTTAATTAAAAAATGAGAGCTTGTTGTATTGCTTCAAGATTTCAAATCCAAAGAGCAGAAAATATACTCAAAGGGATCTGAAAGGATATACTGGTATGTCTGCCACAGAAATGTCTGGGTTTGATGTCTTCCCTGAAAAGTAAAATTCATTCTTTTAATACCCCTCAGGCTTTTGAACTTTTAAGCCATTCTTCAGGACGAGATTATTTGAAAAACTAACCCATATCTCTCTAGGTCCTTCCTACAGGGGTGATAACATTTGAGATGTTTTTTCCTTTGTCTTGGATTTGTTTCAAGTTAAGATATAGAGCTTTGGTCGTTTAAAAGAGGTTCACTGTATTTCATGTACAATATACCAGGTTCTTTTTGTAAAGCCTTCTAAAGGGGAAGATCTAGCCCATATCAGGATTGCAGCTGGAATTGCCCACTTGCATGGAATCTGATGTCACCTTGGCTGAGAAGGCCAGAGGTAGGATTCCCACCTTTGGAAATGGTGATTAGAATGAAGCTTGAGATCTGAGCATGAGAAGTCACCAGAGGATAACTGTGTTACCTGGCTAAGTTGCAGAGCTGATTTATATAGAAGAGTGAAATTTCTGAATTTTTTTCTCTGTTCAATACCAGAACTGCATGTACAATTCTCAAATTTCTCTTGTTTCTGCCTTTCCTTGGAGAGACATGTGTCCTTGAACAAGCATATTTTAAACTGTTGGTGTTGCATTTTTAGCCTGGAAATCCTGGGGACCTGGACTCCCTACCAGATAAGAGACTTCTCAGTCCACTTGCCAAGGAGTACAGTGGAGGTAGCAGGGGCCAGGATGAAGCTGAGCTAAAGGCATCTTCCTGGCCCAGTGTAGGTGGTTTAAGGGGAGATGGCATGGCACAGAAGTTTGACATCAGATGAATCTGAATTCCCTTTGTAGGCAGTAGAAAATGATTTTTTTGTGGTCTAGTCTCTGAGGCTTAATTACCCACAATTTAAAGCTCACAGGAAGGATAAGTGAGCTGTAGAAGCAGGATCATGGAATCACAGGTGTGTTGGCTGGAAGTGACTATTGGAGATTGTGGTGCAGCCTCCTGTGATCTTTGCATTGGGCAATTTCACCATCAGCAGCTGTGCAAACTGAGGTGAGGGATTATTGCTGACGCATCTGTGGGGCTGGGTATTTACCTGGTGCATATGTTTTAACAATTACTTATTTTGGTACTGTTTCTTCTACTTGTAATAAAGGTAACCATTATAGTACTGATGAGAGGGATCAAATCACTGAGGTGCACTCATGTAAGAACTATTTGATGTTTGCATCCTTCCACCTTAGTTGCTTCCAACAGTGCCCCAAACAAGGATTTCAGAACTTAACTCCAAACATTTGGCTTTGAATGAAACTGGATTTTGGGAGAGGTTTGGTTTTTTTGGACAATGGCAAAATTTCATCAACATGTTAGGTTAGGTGAAGACAGGCTGATTTTCATTTGGCCATATAAGTGCATATATGAAGTGATAAGGGAAATAATATGGAAGTGCAAATCAAACTTGTATTTTCACAGAGCACTGCAGAACTGATTAATTTCATACACATATATACCTTACTATTTTGATGATAGATTATAGCTGGGAACTACATCTTACCATGTTTCAAAAATATCTTATGGTATCTAAAGGATAAATATTTAAGGAACACCTTGTGCTTTTGAAATATGAATCATAGTGTTGGGAATTAAGGGCCACCTTTTATCTCCAGAACAGGTTCATTGGAGGTGATGGTGGGAGCTGTTTCTCAGTTCCATGCTGTTGGAAGGTCCATCTCTAGCAGAGGGAGGGTGTAGTCTCTGTGGCTGTTGCCTGTTGAACCCACTACCACCTAGGGTAGGATTGACAATTAGTGCTAATTGTGTCCATAGATTTTGGGAGTCTAAATAACTTTTTCAAGCTATTTATATTGCTTTCCTGGATCTTGCTGGATTATTTAATGTTACCCACAGTCTGTAAGAAGACATATGTTGCACTGGTGCCACATTAGATGGTTTAATATCTCTACCTTGTTGAAAAGTAATGGCTGTAACTTAGGAATACCTGGGTGAAAATAAACACTGACAGCATCTAGGAATAATAATTTTTTAGGAATAATGATTTTCTGATTTTTAGTTGCAGGCTTTTGCACACAGATGAGATACAAAGGTATTAATAAGCCCATCTGCTCTTCCAGCATTTGCCCACCAACTAAAATAAGCTAATCTTCTAAGCCAATTGAGTCCATGCCTTTGAAGATGTGTCTGCCTCCATCAGCTCTGATGAGCTTTACTTTAATTTCTGTTTTCTAAGGGTTCATATGGGCATGGCATAAGGGGGGGGTGTCTGTGTTTTTGGACTTACTGCACTTAGAGACTAGGGCTGAGAAGTTAAAGGACATAAAACTGAGATCTCAGGGTGGAGGGTGCAAGCTGTTAGTTTTCAGATTCTTATAGTTCAAGATTTTTCCTGAGTATTGGAGGGATCCCCACGTTGGCAGGAGCACTCAGCTGAGTGCTCTGGCATGTTGCCATTTACTAACTTGCATGTGAGTCTAGTCTGCAAAATAATACTGATTTCTCAAGTAGATATTTTAAAGCTGCAGAATGTTCTCACACTGAAAGAAACCCCAGGGATTCATCCGTTTCCTCCTTCCTGGTACAACAGAGGAGATTATTTCTGCCTCTTTCTTTCCATAGTATTTTTTCCAACAGTACCTCTTGTCCCAAGCCATGCAGTAACCTAGGTATCTGGCACTGCCCCTCAGAAGTGACTCAGGAACTCAGTGTGCAAGTTGTAAGCAGAATGAAATATTTCCTACCCTTTATTTGGCAATACACTATTGGATGGAAAGAAAAATATTTTGCTTTAGCAGATTGACCTTTTCTGCTCCATAGTTTAACTTGCTGTGTATTCAGAACTTGCTTTATTCTGGGTTTATGTCCTTTATAGAATAATGTGTAAAATTCTTGATCCTTAAAAAGTTGTAACAGCAAGAAGTGAATAGCCTGTTTAGTTGATCGTTTAGGTAAAAAAATATCACAGAAATATAAATACCCATTGGTGTTTATGTATGTACAATTTAAAAATTAAGGCACCATAAAGCCTATTACGTTTTTTGTTTGAACATGTTTTTAATAGAAATTCTTGTAGTGCTTGTTCTTTCTGAGTAGTGATCTATCCAAGATAAAGAATTAACCTGGGATCCAAATGCAATTTGTGAACCTCCTTTCTTACTCCTAAAAATCAGCGAACTGATACCATGTCCTTAAAAATGTGGTTTTTAAGAACTGAGGCATGTTCAGAACATGGGCTTGAACCCAGAGAAGTACTCCACTGTTTTCAGATTTGATAACCTCTAAAAATTCTGGGGTTTTGTTTTGGTTAAGTCTTCTATTTCTTAGACTTGAATACTGCTTTTGTGTCAAGGCAAAAGAGAATTAGAAGAAATTTATTGCTGAAATAAGGGAAGAAAATGAAATTCTGCTGGCTGCCACTAAAGAGTTATGGACAAAACACACAGACAATAATTACTTTTAAAGCCTCCATGGAAAATATAAAATCTCTTCCTATTAGCTAACCTGCCTTTGAAACTAAAGAAGTCATGTGCAGGGCCTGCACAATTTCTTTTTGTGTGTCTGTGTGTGATTCTTTGAAGATTTTTAATTTCAAGTCTGCATTTGCAATATTCTCCACTTTCATTTTGTTAAAGAACTTTAATGCCTGTTTTGACACACAGAATCCAGAATTCCATGATCTGGTTTGTTTATTTTTCACTTGACTATTATGTTTTATTATAAAATTGCATGGACATCTTGGTTAGCTAAATATATGTGCTGATTGATAAATTTGCAGTGGGAGCGTGTGTTTTAATTCTTCCTTTGCAGAGTCTTTACTGGTCGCTTGCACTCTATTTGTACTCTTCTCAGTAATATTTCCCAGAGATAGGATTTGAAGAAGGAAATGGAGCAAATCTAGATTCAGACTTTGCTTTTGGATCTCCTCTCTCTAGAGGATCAGAACAAATCAGTGAATTTAATCAGGCACTCAAATGTGATGAAAATTTGGATATTAATCATCAGTGGGAACCAGTGTTCCATGCTCATTAACTAGCAAATTTTGGTGAGTGCTTCCCATTCCCTTATGAGTTACCGGAATTGCATGTATACACCAAGCAATGTCAGGTCATAATGCAAATTTTACTGGAAGCAGAGCACTGCATATTGTATTAGTTATCAACAAAACCTCAGATCCAACTTTTACTTGTGTAACTTTACCGTCATAAATATGTAAAATTACTTTTCCATATGCAATACAGGATTCTCATAACTTTTGTTAATGGAAGTCTAGACTATTTAGAAAAACCAGTTGTTAGAGTCAACATGAGAATTAGATTGAGAATCACATTTCAAGAGTAGAGAATAATAACTCAAGTGGCATTAGAAATAAGTGAAATCTTATGAATTACTAGTGAAGAATATATTTTTAAAATTAATTACATTGTCATATAAGAATAGAACATGACCTAAATATTTGGGGTCATAGAGGACTTTAGGCAGTGTCAATCCTGTGCATTCAGAATTCAGAAACAGGCTTGAGTTAATAAACTTTGAATTAGTTTTGCTTGTCTTCTGGCGTTTTTTGTCTTTAGGGCTGGTATTTTTAAGGGTTTTTTTCCTACTTTCAGAATGAACAGAAATTGTCTCTTGCATTGCTTTAGATAAAGGAAAAAAGAAAGCTGTGATTTTTCAGTGATTATCTGTCTGAAAAGAGAGGCCTCTTAAAGGAAAAAAAAAATTAAGTCTCAGGATGATACTCAGATTTGTCAAAATATATCACGGTGTGGAAAAAGGATAATTCCCATAGCTAGACCTGTATCTTGCCTATCCTAGAACAGGGTTCCCTTCTCTCTGTAATGCCCCACAGCTGGGGCAGCCAAGGTGTGTTGAGATCTGGTGTAGCTGTTTGCTGTTCCGACGGGCTCGTTTGCAGCAGGGCTGTAGGAGGACACCTGCAATCCAGCTACAACTCGTGCTCCAGCTTGCTTCACCTGCTGCCATCCTCCTTCCCAGCCCCAAACAGGCCTTGCACCCTGTGCTGCTACAGGGCTGTCACACAGAGAGAGACAGCACCTGCAAGTTTTAAACCACAAGGGCTCCCATGGATGATGGCACTGAGCCCTTCCATGGGAATGCACGGTCGATGTGGGGGCTCTTCCACCACGCTGGATGGCAGAGCTTCTCATGCTTTGCCTGGGCATGGGGACTTCTCCTCCAGTTATTGTTGGTTCATGCTATAGGAAGCAAATGGCTGAGTGAAAAATGATTCAAGATCCCTGTGTAGGGTCGGAAGGAAATATACCAAACATCAAAACAAGAACATGAGGGGTTTTAGGGCAATCAGTATAGAGCACTTAGGAGCAAAGCAAATCCTACAGTGAGTTTAAATTGTCTTTTCTCAAACCACTTTAAATATGGAAAGGCAGCATTTATACTAACCCAAGGAATGCAACTGAAACTGTGTAACATCTGAAATTGTTGACTGCTGAATTCACAAATACATGTGTTTTAAAACATTCAAAAAAATCCCTAGATTGAGAAGAAGCAGTTGAATCCATTTTGTTGGATTCCCTGAAAACTGTAAGGATCACATGGCTAAGGTTTTGCTCAAGCAGATCTGGGGCAGACTCTTGATTTGCTTCATTCACCTGGCTAGTCTGTTCTAGGTTCAGAGCAGAGCACTTTCCTGTGACAGCTGATGAGTTGCATGCAAATACCACCTGCAATCCCAAATCCAGAACCCAGAGAAATTATAAACACCAGTATTTTTAGCTATATTCCATTTACAGTATAAGTTTAAGTCTATGTTTATAAAGGCAAATAGTTCCAAAAGTTAAAAATAAGTCAAGTTAAAACAGTATATGCCAGTTTTAATACATATTCTTTACCAGCTAATATTACTTCAAAACAGATTTTATATGCATCTATTATATGTAAGGTCTTTTTCTACTAATGGAGCAAAAAAAAACCTTTAAAACTAATTATTTATTTAAAGACAAAATACCATGTTTGTACTTAATTGTGTATTAGAACATCATGTATTAATACATTGTATGTTATTAACTAAAAATGGTGCCTCAAGAGATTTTAACTTCTCATTGTTTGTTACTGATCTTATGCAGCAGTACTCGAATCTTCTTCCTTCCCAATGCTGCATGGGAAGAGGTAGAATGGAATAGCATTCATTCACAAGCGGCACTTTCTAATGGTTTGCATCTTTTGGTTCTTTTGATTTAAAAAATCAATTCTTGTGGTGGAAAGATTAGCTATATTTTTATATGTGCCATG
This sequence comes from Chaetops frenatus, assembly GCA_013400775.1. Taxonomy (NCBI): domain Eukaryota; kingdom Metazoa; phylum Chordata; class Aves; order Passeriformes; family Picathartidae; genus Chaetops; species Chaetops frenatus. Next base: position 84,733 of record VZTR01029809.1, on the reverse strand, counting down.
GGTGATGAGCAGGTCTCCTTCCAAGACTGGTCTAAGCTTGCAAAACTATCTAAACATTCTTATACTAATACATTTAATATTAGATTTTATACAGTCTGCTTAACAAAATCCAAATGGGAGTAGGCTATTCAAGACATCCTTCTAAGCCCTATTCTCTTGTGCAGTTTCCTACCGATCTATGTAATTATTAAATGCAATTACTCTCTCAGTTTGCTGTCTTTCCTAAATGCCATATTTCTGTTTGCTTGGTTTGGAGGCAGGGGAGGGCTTGGGGAGACTGTGGTCTTATTTATTCTAACCTTATAATAACACATTTTAGTTCACTTGTGTACATCAGTGTATGCTCCACACATTAAAGGAAAATACGAAACCTCTTTTTCTAGTGGAGTTGTTTTAGATGAGTCTAGATTTAAAAACTGAGATCATCTTCCCTGTAAACCCATTTGTCTATTATTTACTCACTACAAAAGGCTGTTATTTTCTTGTCCTTCCTGTTCTGACTGACTGGCTTGAATTTCAGGAGTAAATGAATTTGTGAGCAATGGTTTGTTCCATTCTGGCTTTAAGGCTTAATGAGACTGTAATGCATCCAGACTGAGGTTTCTGTTTGATCTCATAATAGTAGGAAATGGACAAGTAGATTGCACTAATCTAGAGAGTGCCCATGCATTTGTTTCTCCCTGTTCTGACAGAAGGGCCATCAAAGGCTTGGGTTGCAGTTGGGCATTTGGTAAAACCAGAAGGGTTCTAGTGTCTATCTTATGTAATGTCACTGGCAAAAAATACACAGCTGGTTATGGAGAAGGCTGGGCATCTTTCATGTTTCCTTCTGTAGGAGCTGAAGATGGAAAGGTCAGTGCTCTTTGAAAGAGCACGATGATTTTACTGGGAACTTCCTCCTCCTGTGACCTGCTCTGCAGATGTGACAGCTGATCCTAATGTCACCCAGGAAGTTGGACACCTGCAGTCATGCCCCATGGGAATTAATAGTCCAGAGCATTGTGATGGAACAGGTGGCAAAATTGTGTTGCAAAAGTGTTCACCTTTAGTGTAGTGACTGTAGTGCTCTCTGAATTCATTCCTGAGACTCAGTCCTTTTGTTCTCTCACAGGTGTTGGAGTGAATTATCTGTCCTGCAAGAAAAATCTGAAATGAACTTCCTTTAGGAAAATTGCAAAATTAAATTAAACTTTAAAGAAACCTCAGAATGCATTTTGAATATTTAACTTCAACCTCAACATTTTTTAATTCCTCTCACTTGGCCTGCCTTTGGACAGAATCAGAAATGAGGGCTGGATATACAGAATGGGAGAGCAGCCCTGAGGTAGAAGTTGGGTTTTTGGATGGTGGCCCCTCTTTGGAAAAAGCCAAACAGGAGAAATTGCAGAGGTGCTAAAGGCTCTGAGTCCACTAAGTTTGAAAAAACTGCTGACCTGAAAAGGTAATACAAAATGTGTTGTAAAACTTCGGTGTGATGGAATAACATATGCAGTGAAATGATGAGAAACAATGTTGGATTCAGAAACATCTGGATATTCTGAGGGGATTTTGTTGGTTTGTTTTCTTTTTTCCCTTCATGTTAAATAGGACTTAAAGAATTTGCAATGTATGGGAGTTGCAAATTCTCACCATGTGTTGCTGCTAAGTATAAGGATATATGGTTGTGCAACAAATTCTGTTTATTTATTTATTTATTTAGCAAAGTGTTCATATGAATTGGCTTTCACTTCTACCTCAGTGAGTGAAGGCTGTCAACTTATGGCAGGAGAGAGATTAAAGCCATTGCAGACAATGGCAGGATGATCTGGAGACGGACACAGATCCTGCCTGAAACAGACACCAGGAGCCTAAAGTTGCCAGCCTAACTTGCCTGCACGGTTTGCTTTCCACAGCTCCTGTCAGCAACACTTAACTGTGGTGCTGATAAGTACTGTAAAATGTTATGGATGTTGTCTAGACCCAAATCCAGATGGTGTTGCATTAGATTTGATCTTGGCAATATACAGTCTCTTAGAAATGTTCTGATATTAAAAATAATCTTTCTTATGGTTGGCAGATCTACAGACGCTTTACAGTAACAACACAGATGACTTTATTTGCTTTTGGAAGGTTATGCTGCCTGTGTTCATGCTCCTTTTCTGCCTTTCCCCATGTAATTTTCTTCCTAAAACTGGGCTAAATCAAGGACCAGTGAGTTTTGCAAGAAATCTTATGTTTTCTGGTGACAAAACAGATAAGGTAGTCAAGTTTCTTTTCCTGCCATACAAACATTTATTGACTGAAAGAAACTGTGTGTGAGGCATATTGAAACACGTGGAGAGAGAAGAGTGGCCGTGGCAGCTGGGCTGTGTTTTCTAACTGTGATAAAGATAAAAACATTCTGGTGCTTTTTTGAACCTAAGAAAATTATTTACTTGAGGAAAAGAAACACATATTCCGGTGTAAACAAAGGAAGCCACATGCATAGTACACTTAAATTCTAGTGCAGTGATTTCAGCAAGTTGAGGGTCTGGGAGTGTTTTCCCTGCTACACAATGACATGGAGCAGAGCCTCCCAGCCCAGGCTCTTGGGCATCCTTATGCTTTGTGATGTCTTTTTCTTAAAAGCCACTCAAGCTTAGGTGATCTGCTTTTCAGGAGTAAGTACTTAGCAATAGGCTACCTCCTTTTTTGAAACTTTTTGGTGTTTGAAATGCTGGAATTCATAGTTCAAACTGTGTTATGCACTACTTGGTGGCATGGAGAAATATTAGAAGATGCCATATGGCTGATATGATACTGTGGACAGATGAGAGACTATGACTAAGACTTGTGGACATCCAGTCATAATGGAGACCATCTATAACAGATGCTGTATAATTTTTTGGTGCAAATGCAATGAAGAGTATCTCCCTGTAATTCAGAGCATTAGCATCCTGTTGAGTAAGCAGATGGTTCTGGAAGCCACCAAATAAAGTCAATAGCTACCTGTTGTATATTTGACTCTTGCTCATAATGATGGTTTACTAGTCTTAGAAACAAGGCACAAATTTTCTTTGTTGTTTCTTCTGAAACATTTCTTTGCATGTGATGACTAAGATTTTTGTTGCCTGGAGCTTTCATTGAGATTATTTTTTTCTTTGTTTTCCTCTGGTTTGTTTTAATTTTTTTTCTTACTGCTTTTAAAGACACTAAAGGTTGCTAAATTGCTTGCAAAAATAGTCTGCTAAGTTAAGAGCTGTATCACAGGGTTGTGCCTAGCCCTGAGTGGTGAAGACTAATCAGGTAAGAACAAAATGCAGTCTTTGTGCCATGTATTCTGGAACACAGAATAGATGGACAATCTAATTGAGGCATAAATCCTGGGTTTAGCTCTTCTCTAAGATTCATAGGTGGTGCTCTCAGAGGTTTTTCTAGGAGCTTTTTCTAGGCATCGGCGGAGAATCTTGGTGACAGGTTTTGTGCATTTAGGAAACATGAGGCTTCAGGGTCAATTGTGGCTCTGGGAATGTGACTCCCTAGTGTAGGTACTCAGCTTGTTTCACTGACAGACACAGATAACTGTGTTTCTCAAATCCTATCCAAAGTGCTCACTACAATCCTATCTTTCTGGATGTTTATTCTCTGTTTGTAATTGTCATAATCTTGGTGCAATTATGATCTCCACCAGGGCTACTGGTTACCTATTTTCATGGTATATCTTGGCATGCTGACAATCACTGTGAAAACTGTGGAAGGTACAAGCTGTAATTAACTGGTTTTCAGGCCCAAGAAACCAGTAGGGAATTTACTTAGTATTTTCTGTAGAGAAAATAATAGATTTATTTTTTTTTTTTAACTCAAATACCTCTTTATTCATATTAAAGCACTTTTGTCTTCTGGAGACTATTCTAGAGAACAGGAGAGATGACAAAACCTCCCAATATGTGATACTGTTGGAATGATAGGGAATTTATTAGGTATGATTACATGAGTTCATCAGAAAAGAAAGTTCATAGCACCATTTTCCTAGTTTTAAGTTTTGATTGTGTTTAATCTCTAATAAAGTAGAATAAGCTAAATAGAGTTCTTTCTCTTCTGCCTTTGGAGTAAGTCTAGTTATCTGCATGAAAGGGAGAAGGTGGTGTTTCTGACCTCAGTAGGTGATTTTGGAAGCCGTAGCATATGGTATTTCAGTAAAATCATCTTTTTAATGGAGAATTCAGCCTGACTCTTTGTGGAGAAAGGAGATTCTGTGAATGAAGGCAAGAACCTGTGAATGAAGAGAAATAAGCAGATAAAGGGTTTGGAGTCTTACTTTTATAGTCTCTTGGCCCTGAAAGTCAAAGCGTGATCTTTCCTGTTCAGTCCAAAGCATACTCACTGCAGAGAATTTTTGCAGGGGGAAAAAAAAAAGAGATGAGAAATATATTCTAGAAGGATGGCATAATGTTCTTTTAAAGACTTCAAGCAATGCAGAATCCCCTGGTAAAATATTTCAATTTGATTTTCCCAGCTGTGAAAGTAATCAAAAGCTTCTTTCAAGGTTTATCTTGCTAATGAGATCCAGTGACTGGAAGTTAGTTATGCCATTGTCTGCACGATTAACTATTTCCACCCTGTTATCAGATAGCTTTTATGTGTGAAAATACCTGTGTGGTGATGCAGTCAGCTTATAACCTTCTCTTTGATGATCCGACTACGTTCCACTTCTTAAGTCTCAGATCGTAAATCATGTTTTCTAGACTGGAGTAATTTTTGTGGCCCTCCTTTTAATGTTTTCCAGTATTTCCACATGTTTCTTAAACTGTGGATGTTATGCTGGTATTCTGTCAGAGGCCTCACAAATAATATAAAATGGGGATGATTTCTGTTTGTCTAAGCTTTATAGAGTTGTTTTTTGTTCCCTCATGAATGTAATAGATGCTTTTCACTAAGAAAGTATTTCAAGAGGCTTTCCTGAAGTTCTCATTCTTCTTTTTCCTTTGGTGTATTTTTTTTTTAAATCTCACTTCCACTGAAGTTATTCTCCAAGTTCCCAAAGTGGGTGGTTCTCATAGCAGTGACCAACTGATAACTTTCAGCCGTACAGCTCTAGAAGTGTCTGTTTCTTTTCTGTAATTCTGTAGGAAGCATAGGCTCTTATTTTGAAAACTTTGACAAATATCTAAACTAAATTCCTTAAGCAGGCAAGTCAAGTATGATTTTGGACTTCCCATTCGGCACATAAAAACTCTATTCTGAATTCTCCTTGTGTTGCCTTGCATTTGGTTCTATTAAAATGAATTTTGTTGGGTTCTCCTTGTAGGCAGGAACTCAGTTTTTTTTTCAGGTACCCCGTTTTCTTCCTTTATCCTGAGAAGCTGTCTCACCTACTGCTGTGAACACAGGAGATTTTCTATTTTTCATGAAAATAACTTCAGATGAAGAATGCATTCCATGTTGTTCCACTAAATGAGGAGTTGTTTGTATCAAGAACATTTTGAGACCTGTGAGTGTACTACAATTGAATCCAGCTGAAGTACACTCTGTTAATTCCACATCATCATTTTTTAATTGAGTTGTCATGTTGTACTAAGTCAAATGCCATGGAGAAATCAAGTGCACTATAGCATACAATTGCCTTTGTCAAGCAGACCTGTTATCTCTTTTCGAAAAGACAATAGGTTTGTTTTACAAGACCAGCCTTCCATTAAACTAACTGATTGACATTAATTAGATTTTTAGCCTCTAATTCTTTGTTGATGAAATTTCAAATTAATCACTCCTTTTACTGAATGCTAAATAACTATCCTACAGGTCTGTGGCTCATCTCTTTTATCCTTGTTTAAATATTAGATCTCCTTCAGCAGTTCTTTTTCTTTGAAATTTCCCCATTTTTCAAAGGTTTGTTCAAAAATAATATTAGCAATTCAAGGAAGCTCCTCAACATGCCCTTTTAGCACTCAGGGGTATGTGTTATCCAGGCTTCTGATTTGAACATTGTTTAATTTTAGCAGATACTGCTTAACATCCTTCTTTATTGCATATGGCAGACTTTCTATTCCATCCTCAACTTTGCATGAGGTGAATGCATCCTCCTGCTTCATTCTGAATACAGAACAGGAAAAAAAATAGAGCATTTCTGTGTACTTTATGTACTTTACATCATCCTTTACAGTTTCGCCACTGACCTCTTGCAGATCTGCTGTATCTTTCTTGCAGCTATTATCTTTCTCAGCCTTATGCATCCACATGCTCACCTTTATTCTCATATGTATTTTATATATTCTAGTTTCTTTTCTGTTTTCATTGCTAATCTCATGTCTCATTTTAGGCATGATATTTTTGTGTCCTGTTTTTTGTCCATCTGCGTAATGATGACATGGGAATTTAGAAACTTTTCCTTGTAAAAATAGCGTCATATTTTGTTAAAACTTGCAACTTAATATTTTTGTTTGTTTGTTTTCAATTTTTTAATGCCAACTATTGTTTTAAATTTTGGAGAAGTGATTCTTCAGTGTTTTCAAATTTCCTGTAAAATATGTGCGTGAGTTTTAATAGAATTTTCTTTTATGAAGATGTTTTTCTTAAGGTAAACACAGTGATCATAATGAATATTGCTGTCTGATGTTGAGCATATTTTTTTAAAGTATTTCTCATTTGGATATGTGAAACAGATTGTGGGTGATGAGCCTGAAGGTTTTAAGGTTCTTATGTGTAGATTTTGTGAACATATGAGGTCAAATATTTGTCTTTGCTAGGATTTCCTTTACTTTTCTCAGCTGCTGTAGAGCCCATGGAAAGCTGTGCTGCTGTGCCAGCACAGAGACTCACTGCCGTTGGCAGATTCCAGCAAGCAGGATCT
>VZTR01029809.1:40866-52645 GCA_013400775.1 Chaetops frenatus | reverse complement strand
AGATGAGTACTCACTGATATATGAAAAAAAGAACTGCATCGCAGTTATCATTGCATATTGGGCTCTGTGGCTGAATTAACAAAATTGGAAGAGTAAGGAAAGCTGGAGCTGTCGTGGTAGTTAGCCAAGTCCTGCTCTTTTTGAAACTAACATCTTTTAGGCAGACTGCGGTAGCTGATCAGAAAAAGGGACTTTAAATCAAAATGCATGGGAAATGTTTACAGGAAGGATGGGTTGAAAAGCTCAGTTGTAGCAAACTGAAGAAGGACCACGAGCATGTCAGCTGCTATGTAAAGGTACTTCATGAGGGGGTCAAGTGATGAGATCCTGTTACTGAAAGCCAACAAATCTGGATTCAGATCTCTGGCTCCACAAGAGGCTCCACTCAAGATGTTTCTGGTGTGCTCTGTCTGCTACAGGGAATGGTTTTTCACCTTTGCCTAAAGATCTCTTCTTCTCTCTTTTTCAGAGAAGCATTTTCCATTGTATAACTTTGTGTCATTGCTTTCAAATGTCCATCTTGTAAGTGTACAGCTATCATGAGTCCAAAAAACTAGGGAGAATAACAGAGTGAAAGAGTGATGAAGGCTAAATATCTGAAGGGAAATAGTAACTATAGTTTAATAAGCTCTTTGCAATTTATTGCCATCAAGTTGTCTAGATGCTATCTATAGACTTATCTATTTAACACAGCTTCAAAAGCTTCACTAGCTTGTCTTACAGCATCTATATAAGACTACAAAAGGGACAAAAGAAGGAAAGGGGACACTGTTGGATAGGCTCAAGCCTGGGCTCTGGTAGGCAGACTGATTCTGATTTGAAGTGAGTTTTGTGTTTGCTACAAAAGTGGGTAGAGGAGTAGTGGAACTTCACTAGAAAGAATCTTTATTACACTGCATGAATAGATGAAAAATAACATGCTTGAATTTGGATATGAGCAGCTTGGGATACTGTGGAGGAGGTGAGATGTTGTAACCAACAGCTGTGGGCAAGCTTGGTGGCTGGGTTGGTGTGGCTCTGTGGGTGTTGTGTCTTTGTTCCAGTATTGTTTACTTGGGGTGTAGACAGCCTGGCATCTGATTGTCTCCTAATGGGACTCTGACTCTCAGCTTCACTGTTCTCCTGAGCTTTCCTTTCAAAACTATTAATTGGCTTATACTAAAATTTGAGCAACCCCTGTATTTTTCATTGTTCTTTCCATTGCCAGCCTGACAGGAATGAGATCAGTTCAGTTTAGCTGCTGGAAAGACAATTCCATGCAGTACAACATGGACTCTAAAATATATTCACCAAGCAAGAGGAAACTGCTTACACAACTGAAGATCTCTTTATCTGTCAACAATTACATGCTCCAATAGATCTTGTTTAATCTCAAGATACTAATAATACACATGCTAGAAACAGTTCTAGTTATTTGTCAGATCCAAACTTTATAAGCCTTGCTATTCATTCACTAATGTTCACACTCACCAATGTTCATGCTCGTTAAATGTAACACTCATTAAAAATATATAATCCATATTCATCATTTTAGTTATCCATCACTAAATCAGATTAATAGATCACCATGCAATTTTACATTCTTTTTACAACTTAATGGAAATGATCCATTATTCAAATATTGATCATTGCCCATCTGCAGTCTTTGAATTTTTTTTCTTCCAGTTGAGTCACCCATTAATGAGTGATAAAAAGCGAAAGGTTGACAAATGAGTTTGGATATCTTCGAGTTGTTGTTGCCAAGACCCCTTGTAGGGGTTGGTCAGCCTTCTGAGTCATTACTCTCTGCTTCTGGCTTCTTGTGCATGCTCAGGTGAGGTACTCCTGTTTTGGCAATGCCTCTGAAAGTTGGTGTCTCTAATTGGATTAATAGATTTCCTTATTATGTGTGATGACTTTTCATATTTCTCAATTTAATCCATTTTTTAAAAATGGAATCATGTCTTGGTAGCTTCTTTCCCATGACAAGAGGTCTATTTTAATCAGAACAGTTATGTAAAAGGGATTTTTTTTGGTAAATATTGCATTTGGTTTGCAAATACTACCATCTAAATACACATATCATTGTCATGCATTTTAAAATTCTGTCTATCTGGGATAGGCAGGACATTTTGTGTCTTTCTATTCTAGTCTGTGGTTTCTAAGTACAGTAAGGAGGCAAAAAATAATGATATCATACTTAAATTCTATATTAATCACAACAATAACTAACTACAAGCACATCCCTCACTGGTTTGTTTCATCTGGATTTGGCTCTAGCAAAGCCTTCACTTTAAGGGATGTCACCCTCAGGATTTCCCTACCTGTCTCTTTCATTAATTATAATTGGTTTTGTCTTGAGCAACATTTTCAGAGGAGGCGGTTGCTGAAAAGCAGTGTGTAGCAGTTGGTCCTGAGACAGCAGCCTTCGTCTCTCAGAACTGTCACCATGAGGTTTGTGAACAGGGTCTGAAAGTTTCTGAAAGTGTTAGCAGCTTCTCAGCCACTCTCAGTGCTAAATGATGCAATTGTAGGAGAAACTCTTGGCAATATGGGCAGTCAAAGCCAGCAGTCAACTAGCAGATACAGTGTTCCTCAGTTTCTGGGCACTCAGTACACAGAGATGAGTGATACTAACCAGGCTTAAGAGTTACATGAGAATAGCTAAGGGAGAGAGGTGAAAAAGGGGTGGAGGAGAGGCAAAGCTGGTTCTGGTCATTGCAGAAAAAAATTACTTTCCAGCACCTGTGAAAGCCTGTACAGTTTATGATGAGTTTTCTCTCTGTAAGGTGTTTTATGTTGGTGTGTAATTCCACTGGACAGGGACTGACAGGTAGAACATATGATATATTCTTTTAGAAACTGCATTTTACAAAATCCAGCACATTACCTTTTGTCTTCCTTTATCCTTAATTTTGTAATTCATTCTATTTGAACTTACCAAAGAGCTGCTTGTTGAGGCTGCAGTTGGGAGGAATGCTGGGCATGTGATGTACTGGGGGAACAGTGGGAAACACCTTTTGTTTCAGGCTTTCCCTAGCTCAGCCAGTGCCCAGGAACACTCCCAGAAGCAGTGTGGTGCCCTCTTGAACCTGTTTCCCACTGGGCTGGTGGCCTTGAAAGGCTGTGCACTGAGCCAGGTCTTTTCTGAACCTGCTCTTTTCCTCCCAGATTTCTTTTTGTGTTCTTACCTTGTTTTCCATGTCTGTTCTCTGCCTTTTCTCTCAAGCTGCCTCCTGAGGTCTGCTGTTAAGGGGAGTGGGTGCAAGCTGGGCTTACTCTCTGTGAGGTGTTTTCAGACAGGAACTTTGTAAGAGGCTGAAAAGTGAGAATTGTTTTCTTTTTCCTCAGTAAACACTTGAAAAAAACAGCTTTGGCAATGAAATAAACCTTCAGAAGTGATACTAGAATTAAAAGTGAAATTTTTTCACAGTGTAGAAAACGTATTGAGCAATGTGTGTTTTAATTACAGGATAACAATCAAAGAAACCTGTGAGGGCTGCAGTTTTTATGATTTCATGGTAGCAGCTTTGTGAATTGCTGAGAGAGAAGTGTTGCCATGCTGTGAAATCATCAGATTCCCCCATGCTTGCCCTCTATCTGTATGGCAAAACAAACTCCACTTTATACATTTATCTAAAGCTTATTTGCTGCTGCTGTAAGCTTCTCCACAAACCAAGACTGGATCTGAGTTACTGATCGCTCAAGAGATAGGTACTTTATTATAATAAAGAAAACACTGGTAGATCCTATATGAATACTTTAAACATTAAGCAAATGTGGTCCATACACATCCTTTCCTATTCACGCATATCACAGAGTTTTTTTGCATATAGGTCCACTGATGCAGTTTGTTCACGTGTTGTTCAACAACATTTGATTTCACCTGTGCGTTTCCAGCTCAGGAGAAGTGACCAGATAACCTGTACAGATAGGATGTGAGCTTTGTCCCACAGCTAAAACATGATGAACCAATTTGTACTGACCTTTCTAAGTATTTGGATAGACTTTTACCTTATAAACATTTTCTTCTAATGTTCAGTGATTTGCTAAGATTACTATTTGCATTTCTTTTTCTCATCTCTCTGCCTGCTCTGCCTTCATATTTCTTTCCCAAATATACTTTGTCTGTCTTTTTTCCTGTCCTTTCTAACTTGAATTTCTTTGATATTTTTCAGCATCAAATAGCTTCACCTGCATCCTTACCATGATTCTATAAAGCATTTCAGGGGCAGTCCTCCACCAAGATCCCCTGTCAGAAATTAAGCAAAACAACAGAAAACAGAGCCCAGCTTAATGCATGTTTCTACATTTCATTATTGAGCCTGTGTGATTTGTTGGGGCTGTGTGCTTTGTTCATACAGAAGACAAATTTCCTTGGAGAACATAAAGGCTGAAAAGAACCACTGGAGAAAGCAGTTGGTTACAGGGCTTGCTATCACATGCAAGCACAGCATGTTNGGCAGTAGGGGGTCTTCAGGAGGGATGTGGGCAATGAGAAATCTGTAGGTGAATCATTTGCTTAACAGAGCTTCTCATGTGTAAAAGGGGCTTTGGAAAGAGGGGTGGGAAGTCACGCTGTCAGTAAAGGATAGAGGCAGGGGAGCAACTTCATGAGAGATCAGGACAGTTTTATGGACTTAGTGCTTCAAGTTCAATGGAGCTTCAAACTGGAACAAAGAATTTTGGATGACAATCTGGCCTTTTCAAAAGATGAAGGGATTGTATCCTCCTTAAATATTTAAAGAACATAGGGAGCACTTTGAATAGACTAAAGCGTCAAACTAGGCAATTAAAAGAGAGAAGATTCTGCTGAGACCTTGTTTTTGAAGATGTACTGAAGAGGTAAAAAAGCAATCCAAATGCTTAGTACACAGAAGACAGCAGACAGAAATTGCTCAAGTAAATGTGTGCTGTAAAAAAAAAAAAAAAAGTGTGCTATGCAAAAAAGGCCAGTGTTCCCAATTGGCTGTTGAGAAGCTGAGCACAACTGAGCATGTTTGCAGTACAAATCCATGCACTTGCATGGCAGTGTGTAATACCCCTCTGCACTGCTGAAATTAGGAGCCTTCCAGCATCGTTCATCCCTGGAAGATTTCAAGTCCAGGTTGAATGGGGCTTTGAGCAACCTGATGGAGTGAGAGTTTTCGCTTCCCAGGGCAGGGGGTTTGGAACTGTATGTTCTTTAAGGACCCTTCAAACCAATACCATTCTATGATTCTATGATCCTTCTACTTGGTTAAAGTTCTTTCATTCAACCTCTGCCCATCCTATAATTGAGAACTAATATCCCAAGATACAGATTATTTTGTAGGTATTCAAAAAATCACGGATTTTTCATGGCTGAAAACCTCTCCAAAGGAGTTAATTGTAAGATTTATCAATTAGCAAGAACCCCAACACCCCCAATCCCTGCTGCCACAAGGAATTTAATCCTGAATATGATGAATCTTTGATATTGCTAGTAGTACCTGTAGTGTGCTTTAGAGAAGCATAAATGGGAAAGACATAGGTGATTCCATAGTGGATATTCACAATTGAAAGAATCCAAGGAAAATAATTGGCTTCAGAAGACTTTTGATTTGTGATTAATTATTCACAGCACAATTTCTCTAGCCTGTCTTGATCTTACACTTTAATCTCTTCAATTTGTCTGGCTTTCATTGGTTTTATTTGTAAGTTCATTAAAATTAATCTTTCTGAAAAAGAAGCCTGACTTTGAATATAATGTTGCTTGTGCAATGAATGTGGGCATTTTGCTTTGTTACATGCATATGTATTTTGTGGAGTTGCATATGAAAGGGTGGTCATGTGGGTTAGATGAATGTGCAATCAGTTGTCTCTGAGCATATGTTACACAGCTTCTATTCTAGAGGACAGAACATCTGCACGGACAAGTGCCACAGCGCAGCACTGCCTTCACACTGCTGTACGATTTTTGAAAAAGATAAGAAGCACCACTATAAACGGCTTGAAATTATTTGTAAGTGGACAGCAAGTGCAAGGCTTGGAGTATTGTGGTTGTGTGCTGGATTGGCTTTCTTAGTCCTCATAATGTCCAACATGTATCTTAAGGCTGGAGTTGCACAGGCAGTGTAATGATCAGAAAACTCCTCTGGTACAGACAGGGGCAGCTCCTTTCCCTCTCCTCCCCAGCCAGAGGCCGCCCGTCCCTGTGTCGTGCCCTGGGCAGGGGCCGGTGCTGGTGCATGTGGCTGCAGGGAGAGCTGGCAGACAGCCCTGGGCACAGGAGGAGGTGACAGCCAGGTGTTCTTGCAGCACTTTCTCCCTCTGACTCGCTCCTCTCGCCCGGGGGTTTGGTACGAGAGTGGGAGCCATGGCCTGAGGCAGGGGAGCAGGGCTGGGGACAGCCTGTGCACCTGCTGAAGGCATCAGCGAGCTGTGTTACACAGAAGTAGGACAGCAGGACAGTTTGTCAAAGGCAGCGGGAAGGGTGGAGAAGAACGGCGTGTTTGAGACAGCATTAATGTTAACCAAGTTAGGTGCTCGTTGAGATTGCTGTGTCATTTGCTAGAGCGGTATTTTAATATATTTGTTGACAGAAAAAAAAGGTGAAATAATGCTTTAGCAAATTTGATAATCTCATTCCTACATCATCTCTGCTGTATTGGACTGCAAAGTGGCACAGGATCGCCTCTGATTTGGGTCTCTGTTTCATAGCTATTTATTTGAATTTCATGTGCTTTCTTTTGATCTCTTTAGAAGTATTTCTGTAACCCTCAGCAGATACCTTCTTGATCAGGTAGTAGCATTTCATCTGAGCTTTTTTCAAAATTATAATGATGCTCTGCTAGTTCCTATTCCAGAAGGAGTAAGTATCACTTTACTTTAGTCTTTAAGAAATTATTACTTGGATTTTTGTCCTCTGTATAGATTTTAAACAGGCTTTGCTCAGCTGAATACAGTTGAATTTGCTTAGCCCTCTTTTGTGAGAAAATAATAAGCCTGAATTAATATTTCTTAATTAGCAGTGCCTAGTCTTTGCTGATAAAAGTCACTTTGAAAATGAATCCAGCCAAGGTTGCTATAGTGCTAGAGATACTCATTAGGTATTTTTGCCCATAAGACTGTTCCAGATGTTCCCCTGAGTTTTACTGCTGCTATTTGGAATGATTGGTAGCAATGGGAGGAGTTTGGGGAGTAAGCCCTCAAAATAGGAGATCTCCAGTTTTGCAGTTGGCCAGTTTGGACCAGACGCCAGCAAAAATAGAGCTTAAGTGCCATTTAAATCTGAGCTGAGATTTGAGACCTTTTCCCAGAAGGGCTGTTCATTAATTTTTGTGTATAAATAGCACTTGGAGCTTTACATGTAGAATATAGCACATACTTTCCTCCTCTTCCTTAAGTTAGTGTCAAAGTTTGTAGTACTGGGAGGCTAAGGAGGAAACCCAAACCTTAAACTCTCTAGAGTTAACCCAGTATCTAACTCAATATTAATTCTTGGTAATTGCAAATACCACCACAATCATATGGGACCACAGATTAATCCTAACATCTTTTTAATTTAAGATTTTGATTTGATTACTTAAATACTGACTGTATCTAGAACTCTGGCAGATTATTCATAGTATTTTGCTTTAGCAAGAGTAGAATTAACTTTTTTGAAGGTTTGGCTTAACTGTTAACTTTTTAGCTTCCAAAAGCTTAGCTGAGCTTGAGGTTCAGAAAAGAGACATGCTACTATCAGACAGTGAATTGGTTTATTACAAAATATAGTTATCAGTTCAGCCATTTATATACACATGTATATACACATTTATTTTACACATGTAGTGTTAAGTATTAACTTCAGTCATACTTGCTTTGCCAACTTCCTTCACGTAAAACTTTTAAGCTGGTGTATTCAGAATTTCACAATTTTGAGGAGTTTTAGTTTTTATGGGTTTTGTGTAGATCTATGTCAGGCTAGAGGTTGCTTTAGAAGACCACTTTAGTAGCCTCTGTCTGGACAGCTAGTCCTGTTTTGTGTGTGAATACGTTTGCAGCATTTCCTTATAATGGCATATTTGAAAAAAGATAGATACTGGAAGTTCTTGACCATCCATACATTAATTTTGATGGCACTTTGGCCTTTGGGTAGTGGGTGGTGGAAGAATGGTAGCTGTTACTTTTCTGGTCGATGGCTTTGTCTCCACAAACACATTGCATGTGAATTGCCTCTCACCATGTGTCCCAGCTGACCCAGCCAATCCCATCTCCTTCCAAATGGGCTGAAATTGGGCATTCAAATAGAAAAAACTCCTATTCACAGTTTGCAATGAAAAAAACTAATGAATTGCTCCATTAATCATTTACTTTGCCCTTCATTCCCACTGCAATAAAGACTGAGATCCAACATTAACCCATCTGAAAGGCTTAAGCATTTAAGATTGATCTCAAATGGGATAAGACCATCAGTGATATGATACAGTGATGTGATACATACTAAAGGCTTAAATAAGTAACTCATGTCTTATGGTTGTGTTAACATAACAATCAGTCATACATAGTACTTCTAGGTATTGTATTTAAATTTCATTATTGAAATACCTCACTGCTGGAAGTTTTGTGTGCTTGCTGAGAAACTCGGTAAGGCTGCCTATTTTGTCTATTCAGGATTTTATTTCACTAATAATGCTGTGAATGTTAATAGTGCTAAGTGAGGCAGGAATTATTTTTAATACCTGTGAAATAAAAATACTGCTGCTTTGTGCAGAGTTTCCTCAGTCAGTGTTAGTAGCAGTTTTCTCTTTATGCCAGATGATCCCAGGTTGAAATCCCACTTAGACCCACAGAGATCAATTGTCTCAACATCGTTACATGGGGTCTGGTGTTTTGTGTGAGATGTTGATCCATATCCATGCTTGAAGTGCAAATTCTGAAATTACAGGCATGATATATGGAAACTGTGGAGGAATTTAGAGTACAGTGTAATTTTTTTTTTCTTTTGTTATACTTCTTATACAACCCTTAAAATTATGAGAGAGCACCTATGGAAACAAGCATTGGTATTCAAAGGACTTTCCATTATAAGTGTCTCCATTAAGTAAATAAATGTAGGAGTCATAGCAAAGCAATTTGTTGTTTAGCCGTATAAAACACCAATGATTTGCGCTTATTGAATTTTAAAACAGCGCAAAAAAGTTAGAACGAAATTTAGGAAATAGCAATGCAGTTCTTGTTCACTGTTACAAAAAGTTGAGTGATGCATACAAATAGCACTAATTAATTTTTCAGTAGGGAACCAACACTTCCTGCATACTGAATTTTCCAACACTGGCATGAAGTTGGTTACACTGTTGCTATATTGGGAGCCAGCGGCACTGCTGCAGGGGATTATGTGTGTAGAAAGGTGTTGTGCAATCAGCACTGCTTGGATCCACAGTCTCATTGAATGAAAGCATTACAAGTGGGAAAATGTATCATTCTGGTTCTACCATTTACTTACTTTGAAAATGTATGAAACTGAAATGCAATTTTCTGATTTTTTACTTTAGGTATATTAGGTTATGATCAGTCTATAACGAATGGAAGGATTACCGTGGTGCTTGAGTCAGGGTTGATGGCAAGCTCTAGGCAACACTGGTCTCTAAATGAGTTGAACTTGTTCTTTGCCATGCAATATTTGTCAGTAGAGCAGGTTTAATGTAAGACTTTTAATAACAATAAGACTTTGTGGATTTGTAGAACATTGTTTAAAGATCTGTGAAGTCTCTTTTGTTTTAGTAATGAACAAGGCCAATTTTTATTATTTTTCTTTTATCAGGCTGAAATATCTGAGATAATAAGACTTTAAAAAATCTGAAAAGCTGCAGATGCTACTTCTTTGCATTCAGCTTTTTCACATGCAGCAAAAAGAGACATTTGTGAAACTTCTGTACAGTAGGAAGCTGAATGGACAGAGTAGGAATAGGGAGAGTAAATTTTCTGGAATGTTTTTACAACAGAAAAATTTGTTAGAATAATAAGTGAGTCATGATAGCTAAAACCTGAGGCCATTGAGGCAATGTCTCTGCATATACATATGGTCTTAACCCATTTTCAGCTTTGGATGGAGAAGCACAAGAAGGTGGAAAAGCACTGTTAATGTCAGAGCACGGAGTATAAACTCTTGGTGCAGAGCTTCTCATGGTCACAGTCACTTTGCACTTCCCTTTGATATGGCTCTACATACCTTTCCTAGGGCAAAAGTACAGTCTGCAGAATTAGCAGGTGAGGTTCCCGCCTTGGACCAAAGAAAATATTTCAATAGCTCTTGTATTGAAAAAGCTGAACTAATTTAGAGTAGGTATGTTTGTGGCTTTATGAATTGACCATATCATGCTTAAGTCTTTGCAAAATGTCTAAATTACAGTCTGTGGCTTGGCTGCACTCTCTGGGATGACTAGTCCAGACCTCAAACAACTAGAAAGTTGGGTTTTTTTCCCTTGCCTCTGTCAGAGTCCTTTACTCTTCAAACTGTAACTCATGTTTCATAGAACGGGGTGACTTGGTGTTGGTTATATACCATAGCAGACATTTGGCTTAAAGACCTGAGGAAATTGAACAGTTCAACCACAGAATGCAACAACAGAATGTAAAATTTTGGGTAGGAGATAATTTTTATAAATGTCACTGAACACAAGCAGTGTTAGAAATTTGGAGCATGATACAAATGTCAATATAAACATTTTTACCAATGTCTAGAAAAACAGTGATTTCTAGCTCCCAGCCTTTCTCTGTCGTCTTTAGAAAGTTCCCTTTACCAGCGGATACAGAATGGTTTGGAATATTATGAAAATTTCTTTAGTAATTGTCTCTGGCAATAGCAATTCATCCTGCCAGGCAAAGGACTCGAACATTGTCACCAAGCTGATATATTTGGAACATTTGTAAGTACAATGCTTCTGTGAAGCTCTGGAAGCCTCAGGGTATTTCATTTTACAGCTCGGGTGCTCTAATGAATATCTGGGGCCATTTTAATAGGGAAAAACCTTTCTCCAACTGGAAAATTTGAGCCAATCTGAGGATTATCTAAGTGTTTCTAATGATTTTTCAGCCCTACTTACTTCGTAACAGGACACCCAACTAACAGGCTTACTGTATAAAATTACATTTCTTGTTCTGCTCTAGCAAATTTTGGGTGCATTACATGATTAAATGACTCATTCACTTTTTACACTACTCAGAGTGCAAACTGCTCTGTGCTGGTGGGGCACTTTCTCATGATGTAAATAAAAGTTGGGGGAAGAGTAGGATTCAAGTCCCGCCTTGAAGAGACAACAAAGCATTATTGTTGCTTTTTGATCAGATTGCTTTAATATTAGAATGATGCAAACTCAGTGTATCACAATTTTTATCTGAAAGAGGAAAGGGAAAGCACTGCAGACAACCCAAACAAAAATTAATTGTCAGATGATAAGGATGGGATAAGGTAACACTGTTGAAAGTGATATTTTATGGTTAATGCTAGAGCCTTAATAGAGGTATTGAACTTGAAGTAATCTCAACAATTCATCTGTTTTATAAATACAATTTTATTTTCTCCCATAGCTTTTGGTGAAAATAATTATTATAGTCAGGTAAAGGGGCATGCCATTTGTGAGAGAAAGGCAGGTTTTGTCATTTCTCACTAGATCAGGCATGAAAGTGTGCAGAACAAAAGATTTATTACAAAAGAAGTGAATGTGGCCTGGTGATTGCCCAGCTTCCTGCCCCTCCTGAGTGAGCCGTATTGGTATTTTTATGCCCCAGTACATTTTCTGATACTGTGTTTTACGCCTTCTCCACCCATGAAATCCTACTGCTACCTGACAGTGTG
>VZTR01029809.1:23205-35506 GCA_013400775.1 Chaetops frenatus | reverse complement strand
GGATAACAATGAAGGATAATAATGTATTACACTTTCAGTAATTAATCTGCTTGCCACAGTCTGTGGAACTGGAGACGTGGAATTTTGACAGGGCCATTGAATCTTGTTACAAGAATATTCTAGGAAAGTATCACTTAAAATTATTTAACGAGCAATTTGTTATTTTGATTTCATATTCAATGGCATAATTGCCTACACTGTAAGTCGTGTCAAGACCATCATCCTCTTCTCTGCTCTGCTGTCTGCCTCAGGTTGGGGATACAGATAATGTAGTGATACAGATGCACAGTCATACTGACATTCCATATTAGCTTATCCCTATTTTAGTTTCTGTTTTTTTTTTTAATTCAGCCACTCTTTATAGATTTAAATATTGAACTATACATTTAAAACAGTCTCACAGCATGTAATATAGCTGACTTTAGAGATAAAGTATCTCTAATACTATATTCTGAGGGGAAAAGACAGCAGACTTTGGTCCAGAATGTTAGATTTCAGCTAGGCAAACCACTTGTAATTTCTCTGTCTGCAAATTGAAGCATCACTCCAGTCTTGGTTACTACCTCTGATTTTAGGATTTCTCAACTAAGGAGCCAATTTCCTCATGGATTTCAAAAGTAGTAAAAAAATTCTATCCCGTCCCTCATGAACTGTTATAGGAAATGGTATTTCTTTGACTGATGGGCTGATTTTGACTTCTAATAAAAAAAATGGATTGCAGCCATAACTATGAACTCTCTATTTCCAATTCCCATAAGAGCTCTTCATTGTATATTAAGGACATGAGATCTGAAAGAAGATTTAATAAAGAGGACTATAATTCAGAATTAATAGAGTATCTGGAGTTATATCAAGGTATTTGATTGGCTAGTGTACAACATTACTTCTTAAGAGTTCATTTAAAACACATTGCTTCAAAATAACCATATGTCCATCACTTTTAATTTTTTTTTTATGTAAGCAATAAAGTGGGTACAAATAACTTTTGTGGAATTGATTGTCAGCAAAGGTTAAATATCCAAGAAGTACTTTGTGTGTCAATTATTGTGCCCAAAAGAGGTGTGGATAGCTTAAAACTTTTAAAAAGTGTTGACAAGTACACAAAAGTCTGCTCTCAGCCATAAAGATGAAAAACTATATCAACAAGAAAAAGTGGGATAGAGTATAAAGAGCTATTCACATTTGGAGCAAGGAATAACAGAGAGCTGGGAAACTTTAGGTTGGTGTAATGAAGAGCAAGCACATCAACACTGAATTTTAGCACAAAAATGTATCTTGACTTTATCATGATTTGGCAACTAGAGAAAAGCATAAGAAAAAAGGTGAAGCTTTAAAAGATTCAGAGATGTCAGAAGTGAAACAGAGGGCAACATAAAAAACCCCAAAAGAAGGCTTCAAAGATTTGCTTTAGCATAGAGCATGCAGTTCCCTGCATAGTAGAATTCAGGTTTGTGGTTTTTTTGGTTGGTTTGTGGTTTGTTGTTTTGGTTCTTTTGGGGTTTTTTTAGGTCTGATGATGATAAAATTACTGTTAATTACTGTTAAAATTACTGTTAATGCATAGATTTGTGAGGGGGATTATTTGGCAAACTGGTATAAGCTGGTGACAGCAAACTGGCTAATATACTTGTGGCCAAGTTATTTTCTACTTTTTGCCATTGAGCCCAGTTCTTTGGTCCCTGTGGAGTGTAACTGATTCAGTGTCATTTGGAGAATCTTTCAAGGGCAGTTGAACACGGACTTTCAAATATGAAATGCATTAATGCAAGATTTTTCCTCTGATTAGAGAGAGTATTTACCTAATACCCCATGATTATCTTTTAAAGGTCTATGGACATAAGGGTTATTTTCAGAACAAAGTCTTTGAAATTTTGTACTGATTATGTTAATGAATTGACAATAACAAATAGTAGCATATTCTGTAGGAAAACACATATATACTTTTTTTTTTTCCCCTGAAAAATAATATATTCTAAAAGCTAAGCAGATTGAATCCTCCAGATTAGACTGATTTTAAGAATCCAGCTCAGGAAAGCATTCAGAAGAGTTTAGGCATGAGCTCCATAGTTTTCAATGCCCTTGTGGCTATTAAGTCCAATGGGATCCTTGGTTTTAATTTTTATTCTTATATTCCTGTTTTAAAAATGGGAAATTGGGCACCCAGGACACTGGCAAAAGATGTGGTAGAGCTTTTCAGGGAGATGTGGCAACTCCTACTTGAATGGATGTAGCTTCTGAACAGCCTTGTGGTAGCAGCAGAACTTAATCAGTGTCTTCTCTCAGCTGTCTCCTTTATTCTCGATGTGTTCTGTCACAGCCCTAATAATAACAATCACTGCTATTTTCCTAATGGAATTGTTTTACACTTTGACCAATTTTCCTTTTTTAGTCATGAGATGGGCACACAAACACCTTCTCAAGCACAGTACTGCCTGCCATGCAAGGGCAGGAATAAGTGGCTGGGACTGGGGAAGTTTAGTTAAGCTGCTGTAGTCAGTACTGCTGGTGAGTATGTAATTGCAGCCTGGCTTCCATTGACTTTCAGCCCCTGTCACTTGTGCTTATAGAAATCTGAATCATTGTGTACAGCTCAGGAATAATTCCTATTGTAGACCTCCAGACTATTTGATCTGACTACTTGGCATTTTTAAACTGAAATTCCTGATATCTTTTTGGTTTATCTATTTTCAAGTGACCCCCTGAGTTGACAACGACTTATTTCCTCTACCAAGTGAAGACTGAGATGCATCTGTAATTACTGGCTCACACAAACATTTGGAGTATCTGAGCTGTTGTAAACAATTGCATTAGATGAGCACTTTCTCAGCACGTGAAACCACGTGTAGTCACTTATCACAGCCTGCTCTCATTTCTCTACCTTGGAAGAATTGAGTTCTTGCAGATTACTGCTGCCTAGCAATTCTCAATCTTCTTTTAGCTCCTTTGTCCCAGCTCCAGAGGGGCCATGATCCATAGTGTAAGATTACATTCACATTCATGAACTGAATGTATGAAGTGTGTAACTCAAAAAGAAATTGAGAAGAGGAATATGGATTTTGGAAAAGGGGGGAAAGGGCCTTTCACAGTCATTTAATCTCTCTTTGAACTTCATCAGTATAAGAGAATACCTAGAAGAATATGCTTCTTTTATTAACATGAAAACCATATTACTTGAATCTTATATTAAAAGTTCATCCTCTTGCTTTCACTGGAGCTATTTAAGAGAGTAACACTAGTTAGTATAATGTTATTCAAATATTGCTGTATGTAATACTTTAAATTGTATTACCAAGGTGTTTTCCTTTGCATCTGACTTGGGCTTCTTTATGAACTTTTTTTAAAAATTAGAAATAAGCATTTAATGTGGTTTTCTGAAGCAACTACAGAAGCTTGTCATGTGTCTGACTGACCCATAAGGAGGCTTATGACCACAGCCTGAAAGCCTATGACACTATGTAAATAACTTTCCATGTTCTCAGAAACTCAAGGTCAGATTGCTTCTAGTAAATATCCAAGTATTGTTGTTCTATGGTTTGCATTATGATCTGAGAAAGTTAAGAAACAATATCTCAGATATCTGCACCTAAGAAGAAATGCATTTATAGTCTTGAATGAGTTCATAGTTTGTTTATTAATATATAGAGAGTTTTTCTGTCACTTGCTGTCTGCCCAGTGTGGGCAGAGGCCTTATCAGGCAGTAACAATTAGCTCTTAAATTTGCTAATTCAGTGTCTTTGTATTTTGAGATGGATAATGCTTTAGTTCTCCTTTCTACAATTTCTTTTAATTGTAAAAATCAGATGGAATATGTAGTACCTGTAGCACCTGGGCACGAAAGAAGGACACAGTTTCACCACAATTAAGAGAACAGCCGAGCCCCGAAAAGGAGAGAGCCATTTATTACGGATACACAATTTTATAGAGTTTGCAAAGTGTGAGAGGATTGAAAGATGAATTTCCACCTCTCAACCAGACTGGTGAAGTGCCCAGTCCATCACATTCCCTTCTCCAGGAAGGAATGTAAACTAAACTATTGTTTTTAGTAGAGTAATGAGAAAATCTGACTCGAGAATATAAACTTTTCAGAAGGCTTTCAAAAACAGGGTGACAGGAATGAGCTTGTTCTAGAGTTGTCTGAGCTTTAAGGGATCCAGCCAGTTCTTCATTATCACATGCTCTTACATTATACTTTATGCCAACAAGATACATCTGTCAAGGCTTATCTTTCATTCTCTTTTAAATGTACAGTTAAACTTCAAAACATAGCACTGAGGGTTTCTCCTCAGTCTGACTGGAGTGTGATGGCTCCCTGTTGACTCATGCAGGAGATGGTAATGGAAATCCTCACACTTTTGTCTTGAGCTTGGGCCAGGGCCTTCAGCCATAGCAGCCAAGGACTGAGGCAGTGCATACTGCCCAGTGGGTTAAACAAGCACTTTAAAACTAAATAAGACTCTTTCCAAGACTTAATAAAGTCTGGACTTGACCCTAAATAAACATTAAAAATTCTGAAAACAACGGCGTCCCAAGATGTACTTTATGTTTATGAGCCACAGATTTTCATATGGGCCAGAAATAGATTTAGTTTAAAGAAATGGAAGTAGTTCAGCTGGTGGTGCTAAGAAATACATTGGTGGCATGTAAGCAAATAAATTTGATTAATATGTGGTTTAGTTGCTACATAGTGTCCTTCAAGGCTTTACATCAATTATTGACAGAAATGTTTCACGCCTCCAATATATTTTATCCTTCAGTTAGAAATGTATTTATTTGTGATCTAGTAATTAGGTATGCCGAAGTTGTCACATATATCCTGTTATTTTGAGGAGACATAATGTATGTGTGAAGGAAACCACTTGTTATATTTTAATAGAGAGGTAGATGAGTTTAACTCTTATTTATATAAAAAAAAAATTATGAGGCTTACATGTGAAAGCCAGTCTCCACTGCTACTATGGAGTGAGAGTTGCTCTGTAATAAACTTATGATACTGTCACAGGATGAAATAGATGTAGGCACACAGTTGTGTTGTAGATATTTGATTCTGTGTTTTTTCAAAGACTCACAGCTTGAATTGCAGGCTTTGTTGAATTTCTTTGCAGATTGTATGAGAGTAAGTTGATTCCACATTGTACAAAATAAAAAATAAACCTTTGGAGGAGAAAAGAGAGAGACTGAATATGAAGCACAGAAAGGTTTATAGCAAACAGTAAAAGGAAGACAAGCAAGAAAAGAAAAAATTAAGATAGGGAGCTTGTGAGAGTTACTCCATCAGACACTAAACCAGACTTGTTCTCCTCCAGCATGCCTCCTCAATCTATGCTGTTGCAGGCTACTGAATCCTGTACTCCGTCAAACTCCCGAGGTCTTTGGTTTGTCTATTCATTTTTTTTTTTGTTGCCATTCACAGCAAAGAAATCTTCTCCAGAGGACCATAGTGATAAATGAATAAAAACAGGGACATCCATCTTAGTTATAATTATGACCTTGCAACTTTTAAGGAGTATTGGAGCGATTTCTCGCCCTAAAATTCCCCAGGTACTGCTTATTCATAGTAACAGTGTTACAAATGAAAGTGGCAATAAACTGTTCATAACACAAGGTCAGAGAATCATCTAATGCTGCTTAAGTGTGGAGAAAAGGATTCTCTAATGTAGATGGTGTTAGCATCTTATTAGTTTATATTTGTAAACATGGCATTGAATGCCCAATATCCTCTGTGGATTACCATTTAACTTTAATATAGGGAGGAAAAAAGTCTTCCCTCATATTTCTGTCTTTGTATTAGTCATGGTTAATAGTGTCACTCAACACTGGAAGGGCTAGGGCTGACTAGGGCTGTGCAATATTGAAAGACACTGCACCCCTTTATAGTGCCTGGGCATGCAGAAAATTTTGCTTTAGAACTGTGTGATGCCATGTCTTCAGCAGGAAGCATTTGTACAGGGAAGTTACATCCTTCTTGCTGTGCAGGAGCAGCCTCGAGGCCAGACTTAAAGCCAGCTTAATCACCAGTACACTTCAGTGTCTCCAGTGCCTTCAGGGGTGCCTCTGAGGGAACCCAGCAGTGTTTCTGGGAGCTCCTGTTCCAGCACACCCACAAGAGTGTATTTATCCATGTGCAGCCTGGCAGTCCCCTGTGACTCTGGCACACATGCAGCAGACATCCCTGCAGTACTTCTTAAATGACCACCAAGTGGATTTGCCAAAAATGTAGATGGATTTCAATGGTAGCAGGGGTTCAGTGTGTCCGTATAGAAAATGTGGAAGGATGACACAAGCCTAAGAACAGGAATGGCCACAGCACCTCCAGTGGGGCCAGAGGCTTTGATGAAATAGGAATAACAATAAAAAAGAAGGAATTGGTCCAGGCCTTGGAGTATAGAGGAAATACACTAAGGTTCAAGCTAGGCTATTGCTTCTCATTCTTTTTTTTTTTTCAATAAAATGTCTCCTGTGCATTTCCATATCCATAATCTCTGCTTTTTTAGAGCCTTCTCAGGTGTATTGTCTCCAATAGTTTTTCTCTGTATTTTTCAGCAGAGCTTTCCTTGCTACCTCTATTATTTGAACTACTTCTGGTCAAATATTTTTGTCCAGATAAGGGAATTACTTCATGCCTCAAATGCTAAAGTAGTAATAAAAAAGGAGTACTGGAGAGGGAAATCAATCTTTTCCCTCACTCGTCATATCTGCTAACACTTCTCCAAGCCATCTTTTCTCTGTAGGCATAGTCCTATATTGGAGTAACTGCCAGCAAGAAGAAAAGGAAAACAGGAAAAATCCCCTAATTAAAAAATCCAAACAGAACAACACACAAGAACTTCTTGTTACTGATAAAATGGTCTCCAAATAGATGGCATGTGTCTGCCTAAACAATACAAATATAGGTAGTAGCAAAGAGTGAGAAAGCAAAATGTGGCAGCAGCTGTATCTTGTGCTGAAGCAATCAGGGGTCACATCCCCTACCTTCCCTACAATCATTCCAATAGCAGTAGGGCTGGCTTGGCTAATCTGGCAGCAATCCTTAAGTGTGCAAGGATGCAGTGACAGAGAGGAGAAACTTATTAAGAAAACACATCTCTTAACTGAGCTGGGACTGAAAGTAAATGGGTTTTTATGAAAAAAACCTCTTATTATTTCTGCATCAAGTACAAAAAGTGACCTGGAGCACTTTGTGTCAGAAATATTTTCCACTGTTAGCATAAGCAAAGCAAACAACAGCATAGAAGTCACGCTGCAAATGTGGATTGGCAATAGATGCAAATGCTCTAAGAAGAGGTTTCCATTTATTTATATTAACTGCCATCAGTGTGGTAGGAGTTGAAATTAATAACATCTCAGTTGTTTAGTTGATTTCTGGATAAATGAGAAGCATCAAATGTAAGAGCTTGATTTGATNTCTGGATAAATGAAAAACATCAAATGTAAGAGCTTGATTTGATATATATATATATATATATATATTAGTTTTTTAGATGGAGTAATTTTAAATCAGTTTTAGGTATTATATTCTAGAACGTGCTTTTCTGCTGAAGCCACTTGCTCTGTTCTCTGAAGAATTGCCATTCTAAATGATGCTCTGTTTATTGAGATGTTATAATTTCTGTACTAGAATAGAGGGTGTAGGTACTTGAAAGCTTTTCCTCTAAGGAAGGGTGTCCATTACTCAGGTTAGTTGTCTCACTTACAGCATCGTTTTCTTAATCCGAGAACAAGTCTTGAATTTTCAGGAGAGAAAAAAAGAAGGATTGATGCAGCTCAAGCAAGACAAGAAGGAATTAAAGCTTGGGTGCTTTGAAAGATGGATGCCTCCCAGCAGGAGCTCAGAGAAGAATTGCCTGTAAGAATAGAAAGTGGGGACAGGTTTCTGGGAAATGGATTAATGAGCTGGAAGATAAATTGAGAGGAGAAATTAAACAGCAGATAGACCCTGCTTTTGGTGTCACAAAGACTGATGTCCAGTTCCATGTAAGAGAAGAAGCTGTGAGTAAAACTGCCATGTTAAACCCTCATGCTCTGGTTTCCAGACCAAAATGTTTCTGTAATCCCCTCTGTTGGTGAGGCAGGTTGGGGTCTGTTGCCCTGCACGTGTGTACTATTGCCTGCTCACAGGGCCTTCAGGAGCAGCTGAATTCTTGGGCAATGACTCTGATAGTGTTACATGGCAGAAAGGCAAAACTGGGCCCTAAAAGGAGAAGAGTTGCCAAGAGTGCTCTGTTAAATCACATTTCTGTGCATGAACCTTACTTCTCTTGAGCAGAGGAGAAACTTCAATGTTTTCTGACATGTTTTTGAGGAGGGTAAAATGCTTTCTTATTTGATTTAACAGTTTGTCTCTAAAAATGAACAGAATACCTAAGTGATTGCCTTTGAAAACAGATTATTAAGGTGCATTGGTACAGAATCAATTTATCATCATTTTGCAGTCTACACATTTGCATCTAAGGCCAAATCAGCCTTCCATCACTATGAACACCTTTGACTGTCACAAAAGTCATTTGTATTTGGTAGAATAATGGTGCTGGTGTGTCATTATGAGTGAACCAGTGATGCAACTCGTAAGCAAGAAGGAACATTTTAGGTATGCATGGGAGACCTGCTGCAGATTCTCAGAGGAAAGAACATATCCCATTTGGAGAGGCAACAGTGGAAAGAGCAGATTATGGAAATAGGTCATGCTCTGCAACAATATGTAATGCCTGAGGGAGTATCCAAGAAGCATCTAAGAGCTGGAAATGTAATGACACGGTTATGGATGAAGCAGCTCTGCTCATCCATTGGAGCAGAAAGCAAATACATCGCTTTTCCAGAGCAAGCAAAGACAGATGCAACAGGAACTGAAGGGTATTACAAGTTATGCACTGTGTAAGACTCTCTCTCCTGTGCTAAGACCTTAGTGTTGAGTCCATTTCCTAAAATATAAATTGAATGGATTTTTTGATTTAAATCTCTGGATTATGCTTTCAGTTAACCTCATGCAAATTTAGCCTCATCCTGTTTAGTTTGGTGGAGAAACTTGCCATTTTTAATAAGGCAATTGAAACAAAGTCTGGCCTCGGTGGATTTTACATGTTTGAATGCAGGAGAGAGCAGTGGTGTGAAATGATGCTCTTGTCAGAGCGTGAGAACAAGAATGTTAACAGGAAGGAGGTTGTCCTTCTAAGTTTATAAAATTGCATTAGATAGCATTTCCTAAAATTTTGGCCTTTAAACCAAGCAAAGACTAGCACAAGATTGAATTTTATAGGCAACCCATCTGAAAATAGGCTGAGATGACTGTGCACAGAATAATCTTACTGGGTTTTTACATAAATTAGATCACATTGACGTCACTGTTTCAGTGTCTAGCCTACAGGAGGCTAGAGATGGAAATATTATGAAAATCTGGGCAACAGCTAAGTTGCCAAGTATTTAGGCCATATGGATCTAGTAGCCAAAGAGAAACAAAACAAAGAGAGGGAAGCAACACCTGAAATATGGCATTTTTAGACAATATGGAGTATTTTACTGCTCTATTTGCACATCTTGGTGAGAGAAGGAGGGAAAATATGGGGAGTTAATTTTATTTATTGATCCTACATATATAAAAAGCAATTTTAGGTTTTTGTGATGTTTTGCCACTTGTCAAAATCTGTAGATGAGCCCTGCTTGTTCTCCTTGTCTGGATAGTTGATTTACTACAGCAACTGCAGACAAAGGTGGGTCATGCAAAAAAGATTGGCTTTGAAAATACAAAAGCAAAAACATCTCTGGTGTTTCAGCTCCCCCAGCCTCCTTCTGCAGTCCAGCAGAAGACTGGAGATAGCATCAATTTTACAGGGCACTCTCAGATTTCTACATTCTCACGATGTCTGCTAAGTTATGACAGTCATATGCCTGGTGAAGCATCTGGTTAATCTTTAATTCTGTAGTGAATAAATTCTCCTGCCTTTGGCACTGTTTGAAATAATGGATCTGACCTTTAATTTCAGACCCTGGTCTTGTGGGATAAAGTGAAGCTTTTTTCACAGCTCCAGGAGGTTCCCAGTTTATTATTGGCTGATGTTCAGTAGGCTCTCGTGTCTCCTTATCACTGGCCAGTTTTAGGGATTTTAGTCAAAAAATTTAGAACAATAAGAAGAGATGGCCTTTGCAGAAACTTGTGTTTAAAATCCTGATGAAACTTTTCAACAGAGGCTCATCTCAAGGCTTATTATTAGGGAGGTACCTGTCTGAAGTCTGGTAACTGCATCACTTTTTCCTCATTGTATCAAAAGTCCAAAGAACCCCTCCTGCTCTTCACCTGTTTTTTGTTTGTTTGTTTGTGTGTGTGTGCTTTAATTTTTGTTTGTTTTGGTTTTTTTGTTTGTTTGGTTTTTTGTTTTGTTTTGTTTTTCTCACTAAAGTACTATGATTAATAAAATATTCACCTTGAATCATATGTAAAAGAGAAGGTAAGATGAATGTAAATTTACAGATATAGTTCAGAGTTCTGAATTCTCAGATCTCTTATTATGAAGATTAAATTCTCCCAGTGCAGATTTAGGAAGTATGGTATTGGCAATAACTTTACTTGAAGAATATGAGAGAAATGCTCAAAAGATGTACCACTGTATTAGGATAGTAAGAGGAAAAACTATCAAAAGATAAGAAACGTGGCCTGTAAAATTGCTTTTGAACCTGTAATTGTCCTAACAACATTCAAAAATGTGAGGCATTTAAAATTTTTTTCAGAAATTTCAAACTACCGAGAATTTAAACATTAACTTGTTGCTTCTCCATTGTACTGCAAGCAAGAAAGCTTCAAGTCCTACTAATCTGCATAGATAGAGATTTTTGGTTTTCTCTTCACACTGATTCACATTTTTACATTCACAGTTTCACATTTTTACTGTTGTGTAGCTTATTACCTGTTAAAAATGAAGTAATTTTCAGCAATGCTGGTACTGGTAATGCAAATCTCAAGTGTAACCTAATGTTCTGATAGAATATCTCTACATCTCTGTTTTTAAGAAGTCACATTGCAATTATGGCTGTACCTTCTAATGTTTGTGGAGGGTTTTTTTGTTTTCTGAAATACACTATTAGGCATCAAATTAAAGAAGAGTTGATAGTGTCCAGCTCTGATGGCTGTGTCCTCTGCATTCCAAACACAGTGGCTATGGGAAAAGACCACTTTCTTTCATTTGTATTTTTTAGAGAAAGCTTCACTTATTTCATGTCACAGAATATACCCTTCAATTAATTTTACTATGTTTTGTTTTTAATTTAATAGATATATAAAGAAATATAACTAAGATATGTATTTTTCTATTCTACTTGGAGTTTGCTGTAGAAGGTGGTGGCAATTGCAAAAGTCACATTGCTTTGAAGGACACCAAAATGTCATGCTTGTGGAAGCATATGGGAGCCAACAGAGAAAGTTGTCTCAAAATATTTTGTTTCCTTTTTTTTCAGCTTTAAATGGCTGATAAATAGAATTTTCAGTTTCAACTTTAAGAAAAGATGGGAAAATTGGAAATTTGTGAAGAAGGTAAAACCTGAGAGGATTTATTCCCTGAAAACCAGTTTTAGTATGTGTAATCCAGGAGCATGGATAGAGATGTATGGTCCCCTTTCATAATCCCCCAAATGTCCATTATGAATGGAAGTGTAAAAACCACAGCTATAATAATTTAATAAGAAAAACTGATATTTCTCATTAACTTGAATGTAATTTTAAGAGTTTCTATCAGTTGTTATATTGCTAAGGCTTTGATAATTGATTAATTTTTTTTCAATTACACTTATTCTCATTTCTGGACATTCTCATTTATTTGACTGCTGAAACTGTGGCAGATGCAGTTTTTAAAATGCCTTGAAGTCTGTAATATATCTGTCATTTTTAGAAGCCTAAATGAGATTCCTCATTAGTTTCAATAGGAATCAGGTTGACACAAAAATTAGTTTGCTTTAAGGCTTATTTCTACTTTCTTTTAAGTAGCACATATCATGAGCTGTATATTTTTTTCATACTTCTCTCTAATTAAAAACCTCACATTGTTTGGAGAGAGAAGCTGTAATCATTGTGTGGTTGGAAGACAGCAATTCTGCTTTTCAGCTCTTAGTAAGAAAAATTTCTGTCTGAAGAGACTCGTTTGTCACCTATGATGACATTTCAACTTTGTCACATTCAACAGTTTCAGTTAATATTGTTGTTGGGGTTTGGGTGTTCCTCTTTTTTTGTTTCTCTTCACCTGTGGAATTTTTTCCCCCATCAGTTGCTAAGGGACCATAATGGCCGGGTACTTAAGGGGAACAAAAGAAGTGATTGAACTGA
>VZTR01029809.1:3980-22854 GCA_013400775.1 Chaetops frenatus | reverse complement strand
AGAACTGTTATTCCGTTCCCCATATCTTTGCCTGTGAGCCCCTTAATTTCAGAATTACGATAATTCGAAGGGAAAGGGTTTACAATTTTTTTTCATTCCAAGGGAGGTCCCCTGCCTTCCTTAGCAGACACCTGTCCTTCAAACCAGGACAATTGTTCATTCTATTGAATTTATATTTCTTTTCAAGAAAGGAAGGATAACCATGGGATGCACAAAATTATGAGCTAGAAAGCAAAGAACTGAGAAGACAGCTGAAGAGTGTTAGGGGAGGACTGGGGTAAACATTTAGAATTTTGGGCCCTGTTAAAAATATATAAACAGGTTACTGATTTCTGACTTGATAGTTTCTGAATAGAAAAACGATTGTTCTCTATAGGAGTCTGTTTGCCCTAATCTAATTTGCACATGGGTTTAGAGTCACAACACTCAAGTTTCAAATGAATACATAAATTGAACTAAAATCATATCTGTCTTTTAAACAATGAAAATATAAATCACATTCACTGTGCCTTGGAGAGAAGGGAAAAGTTCATGACATGTGGGTGGTCAAAAGTCTGTACAACAGACAAGAGCTCTAATTTATGCAGGGGTCATGATTTTAAGGAATAAATGTTTATAATCCCAGATGGGAAAAGGTTTTGGAAAATAATTTTGCCATGTCATAGGATTGCCACTCAGAGAAGAATTACTTTCTTATGGACATATCTTCAGTTATAATTCAGTTAAATTATGTGTATGTACACTAGTAATAATTTAACAAATTCCTTCTGTTGTGTCTCACTCTGATGAAGAAAGGCTTTAGTTCATCAGTGAACTCTGTTTTCCCACCTCCATTGGTTATTCCAGATGTCTGCTATAGATGCCATAAAATGATAAAAGGATTAAGGTTTTAAGCCATCTGTTGATGTAAGTCTTGCTAGAATTAGAAGTTCTAATTACACATCTCAGTGTAGTACACATTTTCAAGGCTCCCTTTATTCCATTGTCAATGTGCTCCTTGTAGGATCTTTTAAGACAGTTTTACTACTTTATCCATTTGAAGGATCAAATAAGAATTCAGTACCTTGGTTATTTGGCAGCCAAATATATAGTATTTTTACTGAAAAATAGTGGAATATTTCTCCTATCCTTTTCATTTTAGTTGTGAAGCATATTTATTTATTTCATATTTTGGATTCATTAATAGCATTTTAGATAATCTGCCTTTTTACTAAAACATCTAGGGTTCTGAATTTTTAACTGCATCCATTTGAGGATCTCAGCATGATTCACTGCAAGGTCTGTAGAGCTTGTGCAATACAGTGTGATGGAAATGAAATGAGACTTAAGCTTCTTACACTGCACTTTGTACAGTTGCTTTAATAAGCCAAATGCTCTCAGTGTAACTGAAGCAGCCATCTCACAAGTGGCTGAGAATTGTAATTGTAAAATTATCCAGTCCCTCAACATGGATCTTCATTGCAACAGCTTATGAGAGAAAAAGTGCCTGTGAATGGACTCTGGAGAGCTTGTGAACGTGTACCATGTTCCTATGGCTCAGTGTCAACACCTAGGCACAGCTCCCACCTGACTTTCAGAATGGTAAAATATCTCAGGGGTTGTGGTGTTGTAGAAAGACATTGTGGGCACAGGAAGTTTCTAAATGTGAAATCTTTTAAGTTATTCAAGGCCTCCTTTTCATATTTTTTACTCCAGCTAATTAATTTAAACAAGTAGGAATAAGTTGGCAATATTGGCCAGAACCGGCTTTTTGGTGAAGGAATATTGCCATAAGATACTTCATGATCTAATCTAAATGTCAGTTATGTAAATGTTCATGTCCATTGTCTGTTCATTCTGTTTTATTTGTGTTTGTATGAAGATTGTCTGTCCTTAGCATCCTAAAGCAGCTTTCCATACCAAAGCCCTCATATGCCTGTTTGCCCTCGCTGGTGGCAAGGCCAGCCCAGGTCACTTTCTCAGATGGTGGCAGTCACATTGTAGAGGTGTAACGTTTGGCAAGATAAGTCCCACTGTAGTAGCAGGGCACAAAAGAAGGACACGGTTTCACCACAATCGAGAGAATAGCAGAGGCCCCCAAAAGAGGACCCGTTTATTATGGATACACAGTTTATAGGGTTTGCAAAGTGAGAGAGGATTGGAAGATGAAATCCCACCTCTCAACCAGACTGGTTAAGTGACCAGTGCATCAGTTTCCCTTCTCCAAGAAGGAATGTAAACAAAGCTAGTGTTTTTAGTACAATGTGTGAGAAAATCTGACTCAAGAATATAAGCTTTCAGAAGGCTTTCAAAAACAGGGCGACATCCCACTATCGGCATTGCAAAGTCAGGAACCCCAAAACCTTAGTTGATTGCTGATTTTAGTATGCAAGCTCACTTCTCAGCTGAGAAGGCCAAACAATATAACTGTGAAGTAATTTATTGCAATGATACATTGACCTTGTTTGAAATGAGCTGTATCTAATAAAGTGTTTTAAGAAGAGGAACTTTGAGTTCAGTTATTAAGGCTGGTTCCAGCAAGGAGCTATGGCTGTGCAAGAATTGCTCAAAGCAGCTACACTCTGAGAACCCCTGACCATAGTGCAATGCAAGCAAGAGCTTCTTACACTCATTTCCACAAGCACCATTACCTGTAGCAAATCAAGAAAAGCTGTCAAAACTCTAAGTAAAAGAAAGACTTGAACAGCTAAAGTCTCCTTTTGGAAATGCTGGTTATAGCCATTCATAAGAGAAATGGGACTGACCTGCATGAAATTCAACTGTAGCTGGAGTTTCTGAAGTTAAGAACAATGTTGTCAGTAAAACCCAAATATAGAGGAGTTTCTGGAGGACCTTTATAGAAGAACTTACTGATAGGTTTTCCTTGCATTGCTGCAGTGTGCTGTGTCATGTCAGTTGCTATATTCTATACCTTGGCTCCATCTGACTTCTTAGAGCTGTTATAGTCCTAACCTGAGGCACCTGAAGTCAATCAACAGTGAATTTTCATCCCTTCTTTTAAAATTCAAGTGAAATAATTATTCTGTTAGACACATTAAATTCTTTCCACCTTTATTAATGAGCTTCAGCCAGGTTTTTGTTTTTGGAAGGCTGATTTCTTTTCACCTAAGTTGTTCTTTTCTGTTCAATATCTTTTTCTATCCTTAGGATTTTAATCAGAAGCCTCTATTTTCATTTTTGGCTTCAGAATATCATTCATTCCATAAGACACAGAATATCTCATTGCTGTAGTTAGGAAAACAGGGTTCAGGGCTTGGATTTACATGCAGCCCTAGGTAACTGTCAAAAACAATCCATAGCTTTTGTAATCTCTTTCTTCTGGGAAGGGGAAAAGAGTTTAAAACACCCCAGCTCAACTCTTCAAGAGTAAGTCACTTAAGGAGTTTCTCTAGACTTAACACCAGTGATTCCAAAAAGGAAGGCATAGACCTGCATATGGTCTGTTAATACCATGAGTTTAATACAGCACTGAAATATTGGAAAACATGTTTTAGAAAACCATATTGGAAATA
The DNA here is from genome assembly GCA_013400775.1 of Chaetops frenatus. Taxonomy (NCBI): domain Eukaryota; kingdom Metazoa; phylum Chordata; class Aves; order Passeriformes; family Picathartidae; genus Chaetops; species Chaetops frenatus. Next base: position 19,342 of record VZTR01029809.1, on the reverse strand, counting down.
TGAATGAAGTTTTAATTTGTGTATTTTTGCAGTTTCTAGATCAGCTGATTCTGTGCCTGATACTCTTTGTTTCTCAAGCTCCTTGTTTTAGCTGGAGAATTTGTGTGCAGTCATTAACAGTAAACTGGGATAGGACTTGGTATCTGTTTTCTTGGCCTCAAGTTGGCTTTTCTTTCAAATAACTCTAATTTTTAAAGATTTACATGTGATCTGATATACTTCAGTAAATGGCAAGATCACTAGCAAGGGCATTGGCCACATCCTCTGTCTCCTTCTAATAAATCTGGAATTTAACAAACTCTAAGAAGCTGTTCTCTTCAAAATGTGTCTTATTTTTTCTTTGCTCAGGATGTCTTGATTTTACCCAAGAAAGAAAAGAACAACTGCTGCTCTGATCAGGGCAAGGGTCCTGACAGCCCACTTCCCTTTCTTCATTCCATAAGACCTTATGGAGAAATAGAAAAGATGTGACATTGAAAAGAATCTTTAGAATAGATTAATTTGTTGAATTTATTCTGGCCACGGATCCAACCAATATAATTCTCCCTTAGGAAATACTACTCTCATATATGAAATAGAGTTTTTCATGGTTTTAGCAGCCTTACACAGTCAATAGCTGTTTTATGTTCAAACATATTAGGTACTTACTTATTTTATCTCTAGACTTAGATGAATTTCTGTATGAAATAGAAAATTTTGATAAAAATGTAAATATAGCACCTACACACTCCTCTGTTCTTGGTTTTTAATTTATTAGGCTTGTGTACAATAAATCTTAATCTACTCTGTGTGCTACATACAGAAAATATTCTCCAGCTGTTGAAAACAAGTGTGAATAATGTCAGAGAAAGCAGAAGCTGACATGGATAAACTGACCTTTCTAATAAGAGGAGCAATAATTGTAAATTAAAGTTTCAATTACCCAACATGCCTATGGATCAATATTTACAGATGTGCCTTGTGTTGAGGCAATAAATACTGAGGGAAAGGACCTGTATACAAAAAGAGTTTCTTTTCAAGTATCTTCCTTCAACCTCTGTTGCTTTTTTTTGGTTTTTTTTTGTTTTTTTTTTTTTTTAAACTGTAATGTCTAGTATAAAATTGTCTTTCTTTCCCCCAAACTAGAACTTCTTTTCCTTATTTTCATTTCTGTGGCTATGCTCTTGGCCTCTGTTTTTTATCCCTGCTCCTTGCCTCTCCACTGCTTTCTTTTTCCCTGGATCTCTTCACTGGCAAAACTAATGTCATCCATTTATATGCTACTCTCTGATGCTGCTTACATTTATGATTTTCTCACCTTCTATTTCCTTAGCATGCTCTTCATTTTCAATAAATTTTTGTTTGTTTGTTTGTTTGTTTTTTCCAGTCTGAACTTTGATCTCGTATTTACACCTAGAAGATTTCCCCATTCAGTAGGGGAAAAGCTCTCTTCATACATACCCTTTTCTGAGAATTCATCTCCTTTGTGTGATTGATAACTGATAGGTCATACAAATGATTTTAAGTCTTTTTAAAATGGTTTACAGTTTAAGATAAAGTTGTCTTCAGCTCTGCAATGTCTTATGAGTCTGTCTTGTGTGTGATTATAGCTGCCTTGGGGCAGGATTCCTGTCTTCTTTCTTTTGCATGCAGCTCGGAGCATGTTCCTATCACTAAACAAGTCATATTATTATTAACTGATGGATGGGGTGTTTCACTTCTCTGTTTCCTTAATTTGAACCTGTGTGAAACATGATTCCCTTTTTAACCATTTAAATCCTACCTTACAGCTATATTTATTCTCAGCCCAATGGAAACAAACAGGGTATTTTCTCAGCAGAAGTGTCTTAGTAAAATGTCTTGTTAACACAACTCCTAAATCTTGATTTAGAAGATTTTAGAACAGACATTTTGAATGATATGTAAATGAAATGCAGAGACTGATGTGTTGTGTTTGCTTCAGAGATTGACTGACATGTAATCTAAAATTTCTTCACAGTTGTGTAGTTACTACTTTTGACTTTAATGGGAAATTCAAGTCTCCACTATCAATTTGATTAATGGGGTAATGCAACTTGTGACATTAAAAAAAGTTAAATGTGGATAAAGATAGGAGTTTTCTAGGAAGTGGAAAATATATTCCAGTTGTTGCTGAAGAGTTACAAAGTCTGGTCACTTGAAAATGTTAGCATGTTTTTTAATGTTATAACTTTAAATAATACTTGTCATCTGAATATTTCTGCAGTTCTTCATTCCATAAAACTATGCTGAAATCTTAATCTCTGCAGAGATGAAAAACTTTGTTACATAAACTAATTAGTTTTGAAGAAAGGACAAGAACATAAACTGACACATGAATAAGCAGAAATGCCAATCTTTGAAATCCACTAAGTAGAAAAATTCTCAAAAAATTACATCTGCAACAAGAACATGCAAAAAACCATGTTGGCCTTCTTAACATTTTATTTTCTTTTTGCCTAATATTTCAAATATGTAATATATTTATTATTTTTGAATAGTGTGATAACCCAAAATATTGTTCATTTATAATGAAGCACAACATTTTCTGTACAGGTAGAGTAAGAGAATGCAATTGCAGAGGGAAAGAGCAGAGGCCATATGTAATTAATTAATTTAATAATCTTTTGGTTGAGTAGTAGAGTAGAACTAAAATCTGAGAAAAATAGTTTTGTTAGCTCTGAAAACAATGTTGATTCCCACATGCCAAGTGAATGCCTATTAGCTAATATTTCTTGGTGTACATTGACATGAAATGCTTCTCTGTGGATATGGTGTCCTCTCTGCCAGGGTGTGTAGGTGTGTGCAATTATTATGTGTGTGTCAGTGTGCAACTCTGATTTTGTATTTGCATTGGGCAAGAGAAGTTTTGTTTGGGAAAAACCAAAATTTTACCCCCATTTTCAGCTGAAAAGCTGGAGAATGGTGAAATTAGGCAATTTGGTACTACAGAACTATGTTCTAAGGACAGGACTAGGACTTTCTGAGCCCACAAGTTTTCTACATAGCATATTGCTGTTGTTCTTCCAGCTCTCCACTTGTAGAAAGACTAATCTTGTCCATGAGATACACTACAGGGTTATTAAGTGTCATATCACAAAATTCTTCAGCTTTTAGGAAACACCATTGTCCTCAGTGCTGCCATCTTTACTCCCATCTCTTCAAGGACTTGATTAATCTCAGCCTGTCTTTAAGATTGGTATTCCTTACAAATTTTGTAGTTTTAATTACCCTTGGATTAGGGAAGGTTGGCTTATTGTTTCAATAACCATGTAAATTCTTTATGGAAAATAAGGAGCCTCAAATGGCATAGACTACGTGTTTTATTATCTGTTTTCTTCAAATAAATCAACAGTTTCAGACTTGAATTGACTTGAATACTTACAGCCCTATTCTCAGTTAAGACTGTGAGCAGACTCAAAGGGATTGATAACTATTTTTGAATACTGATATTGCAGAGTGAATGAAAACAGCAAATGTAAGCCCTATACTGTTATTAAAATGTTGATGCATCAGAGACATATAAAGTTGTGGCTAAAAAAGGGGTTTTGAGAGAAAAGTAGGATAGGAAAAACTGTGAATGAAGCTTCAAAAGGAGAAAAAAGATGACCTGAAAAGAGAGTAGATTTAATATACATCTTGCAGTATGAACATTTCACCCCTCCCCTTCTCCCCATTGGTATTTTGCTCACATGTTTTTAGTAATAAGCAGTGACAAGTTACCACTTTACACGAACAAAGACTTTCTCTATAGAAGACTTTAAAGTTTCTGCATTCTTGAAGAAATCTAAATTGCATGGTAAAATATTAAAATAGTGTTTTTAAAATTCTGTCGTCATCTTATGCTTTTGACAAATGAGAACCCATTTGCTTCTGTATTTTCACACATTGACTGTCAGTTCCCTGGCCTGGTAAAGTTAGAGAGGTTTCATATGATGTTTTGAATATGGACTAATCATATCAGGCCCTAAATACAAAATATTTTCCAAGGTTGAAGGAGAGGTGTTGCATTTGTTTCATAGGTTTTTTTTTTCCATCTGTATGATCAGAATTTAGTGTCCCATGAGGTGGATTCTGATCTTCTTGGTCCTGTATTAGAATTTCTCTGAAACCACTGAGTCTAGTGTCTGTCCCCAGACAAAAACCATTATTCAGAGAAGGTGGCAATGAACTGACTGATGCCATGTGTTCATTTCCACATGCTCAATGTACTTATGCCCTGGAAGATGAAAGTTTCCTTTATTATGTAGATAAAATCAGGAGCAAAGATATGTGGAAGTATATTGCTTTTCTTGGTGTATATTATTCTCATATAATGAATCTTTTGAGTTTGCTGTACTGATGCATCAGTACCAGCAGCTAGTGATTAAAAAGCAAAAAATAAAGTTGAGCACAAGTATGTTTTAATGTAGCAGTGAATCGGGTCTTACTAGTGTACCTTGTATCTAAATGATTTTTTCTCCCTATTTCTGTTCTTTATATTCTGCATTTTAAGGTCCAGATGAACCAGTTTTATGGTTGAGATTATTTTCGAAAGCAGATGATGAATGTAGATTTAAACAAGAATTTTAATGCAATAGAGGCATTCACTTACAGAAGAACATCAAACACTCTTTGACAGCAAATGAAAATATATTAGTTTGTGATTAAAGGAATTTTGAGTTTCTTACTAACTTAGATAAATGCAACAAAGTATATTTTTGGCATCTCATTAGTTAAGTTGATTCCAGTGGAGTCATACATTGTTAAACATGATAAAACATAACATGAAGACCCTTGACTGGAAAATACCATATAGAACAAACTGGAATCAATTTGGTTTGGTTTTTTTCTGCACCTTCATTTTACATATGGTTCCCAAGAACCAGGGAATTTGAGTGTTGATTTTAAAGAGATGGTCTGTTAACAAGGATGGTAATACCAAATCCTTGTCTATCAGGCAAGAAATAGTAAGATAACGAGATAGAGCACATTTAGCAGGAAAAAAAAACAAACCAGTGGGAATGACTTGCCTGTCCCAGAACCCCACTTGTTCACATATTGCATTTTTTAACTTTTGAATTTGACTAACATTTATTTTACCTTCACCTGTTACTGTTTTCTTGAAACAGTTTTACATCTATGCTGATGATTTCAACTTGCACCCTTCTGTAACTGTCTCCAGTCAGTCTGTCTACCCAGTGGTTTCATCAGAAGGATCAAAGAAGAATTAGGGTTCCTTGCGGTCTCCTTGCAAAAGATGTCCAGGGTTTATTCTGAGACTGGTACATTCAAATATTTCATGCCAATTTCTGTTTGTAAATATAGAGGGCTACAGTTTGAACTATTCTATGTGAATATATGAACACACTGAAAATATGTGGCTATTAATATTTTATGCTTTAGCCTTTTGCCAAAGGTAAACTGAGAATAGGTCCAGCTCCAGACAACACTGCTTGTACTATTAAAAATACTCTGTTCATCTGATGATTAGATTTTCCTAGGTTCTTTCTTGTTTGAAATAAAAGGATTGATTTGAATCAGTATCTGTTCCTTAATAATTGCTGGTAATGTTGTCCCCTGAACATCTTTTCCCTCATTCATAAAAATTAGTTAGGGAAGAGGTTGGTACATTCTCTCTTTCCTATGCTGCCCATACCACTGGGGATGGTTGCTTGAGTATACAGTTTCCTGAAGAGCTGGCAGACTGGTGGGTGATGGATATTATCTCCTGGGAGCTGACTCTCTTCAGGGACAGCTCAGGGCAGTCAAAGTTTAGGACTTCAGGACCGCATTACACAAATGCATCTATACTTTTTATTTTTGGAGATGAGGATCACTACAGGACATAATAGATGGACATGATACCTGACTTCAAACTGGTCAAAGATGGATTGGAAACTCGGCCTCAATCCTGATCATACTGACTGGAAGAATCCCTTGTGTCTGCCCCACATCCCTGACCTGGGGCCTTTGACAGGGCTGCTTCTTGCATTTCATGAGCCTTCCCTTTGTGATGCATGAGCCAAATGTCACAAAGCTGATACTTATCCAGGTCTTTCGTGAGTGTTTCTGCATGCATTCCTGTGCTCCCATTTCTAGGAGGATTTTCATTTGCTCACTGTCATGATACTGTGCCTGTGGTAATGTAATGCAAACACCTGAGCCAAGCTGGCTTCCTACAGACAGGTGTATTTATTACAGGAATGACTCAAAGCTCCCCCAGTGTCTGATTATTTGGGGCCTTGCCCTTCTGGGGAGTGTGCTGGTCCTCTTCTTTGCCTTAGATGATAATTGACTCATTGAAAGTATCTACTGTCATAATAGACTAGGGACTCTTTCAGAGGTATAGAAGCAATTACTGATGCTGGCATTGATTCTTTTTTTTTTTAATTTTCATATTTTCCATTACAACCTTGAGAGATGTGGAATGTGGCTAAGGAAGAGTTTGGTGCGTGTATATACATTTTTCTTTCATTAACACTATACGGGGGATAAATTACAAAAGATAGTGGTGAAATGTTATTTGATAGGATTCAGTCTTTCCAATGCAGACAAGACTGCTGCACCAAGTACATTGTTGAATCTTCCCAAGATGACATAATGTTCAACTAGTCTTATTCATTATGTGTAAAATTAGAAAATGTGCAGAATTACTGAAATGTCCTTTGGTGAATTATAAAGTGTAATTCAGGGACATAAGTGAAATGCACATCAATCCAAACTATGTAGAAGTGCTAAATTTATTTTTATTCCTATACAGTAAACCCTCAGTATAGTTAACAATGTGTGCAGGAGCATGGATGCAATTCCCTATAATACAATTCAATGATTGTATAGCTGATGTTACCCATATATATGCATATGCATATAGATATATATAAATGCTTCTAAAGGCAAGAAAAATGAAGAAATTTAAAATGGCTCAGTCAAAAACTTGGCCGAAAGAAATCAAGCAAAGTAGAGATACATAAGGCTGCAGAAAGACAGGATGGACATCACTATAGTAGTGACAAGTTTATGGCAAGAGAGATAGTGAGCAGGAAGAAATGAGGCAGCTAAATGATAAGGTGGGGAAATGTAGATGTGGAAAGACTAATGCAAAAAAAGTATGCTGTTTGGCAAGAGAGGAATTACATGATGGTCTATGAAATTAGAGAGTAAAGAAAGATACGATGAAGTGAAATTGGATTTAATGAGGTAGAAGAAAGATGATTAGGGACAGAAAAAAAATAGAATTTAGTGATGAGAATATCCTATTAAATTATCCAATAAATCTTCCTTCCATTCAAGCATTTCCCTTTCTCCTCCTTTTCTCCAGGATGATTTCCAGGATGGTTGTATCAATAGCTAACCATAGAGTATATACCATTTTCACCATCTCTCCATAGAACCAGGAAAGTTATAAAAGTGTGCTCCTGGCATGTAGTTTTAGCCTCCAGGCTTGTAGTCTACATAGTGTGTTAGCTCTTTTCTGAGACCATGGTTAAGAAACTGGTATCACTTTTCCAAGGGCTCTTTTGTTTAGGGTGTTATTTGATGGGCATTATATACATTCATTATATGGGATACTCTGTATGATATAAACATCTTTCCCTTTTTTTTCATAATCTCCAGTGCATTAGTTAAATCTCTGGAATTTGTGCCATTTTCTTTTTAAAAATATTATTTAGTTCTCTATTACAGCTTATTTAAATCTAAGTATAGCAGATAGGAGCAGCAATACACGGTGCTCATGTGAGATGGTTTAACCCAGGCAGCAGCCAAGTACTGCACTGCTGATTCCTCACTCCTTCCACCTTCTCCTCCTATGGAAGAAACCAAACAAGCAAAAACCTGTGGTTTGAGATAAGAATAGCTTTATAATTGGAATAAAATATAATAATTATAATGAAAAGGGGGACAACAAAAAGAGAGAAATAAATCCCAAGAGGAACAAGTACTGCAGACTGCAGTTGCTCAGCAGTGACTGGCACCTCCCAGCCAACTCCCTGTTTATTTCCTGAGCCTGAAGCTCTTTGTGTGGAATATCCCTTTGGGCCATACAGGTTGGATGTCTGGCTGTGCTCCCTCCTGGGTCCTTGGGCAGCTCCTCACTGGCAGAGCATGAGCCTCTGAAAAGTCCTTGGCGTAGGGTGAGCACTACCGAGCAACAGCCAAAACCTCAGTGTGTTTTTAACATTATTCTCATCCTAAATCCAAAACACAGTGCTGTGCTAGCTTCTAGGGAGAAAATTAACACCATCCCAGCCTAAACCAGGTCAGCACAGCAGATTAATTCCGTTAATTTATCAGAATTTTACTCAGAAGGTGAAGTTCACAGATTTTCGGCAGTTTCCTTGTTTTCCTTGTTTATATTTTTTCTTTATTTTTAAATGGATAAAGAGGAAAATTCAACACTTCATGCCTCCTAAGGCAATCCATCAAAACAGCAATTGCCATTATTGCATTCTTTTTGCCTTGATATCATCACTGGGACCTTGTTTGGCAAGAATTTGCCTATAGGTTAAAATTCGATCTGTTTGAACAGTAGGATGGAAATGACAGCAAAATTACTTATTTTCCACAAAAAGTGAATTAACAAAAAATCCCTGGATAATTCAGCCTTTACTGTTCTGAAAAAGGGCTCTCTTCAAGTCAGTGAGCTAGTAGAGATGGAGGACTGTTTTGAAAAAGCAGAACCACTAAACTGCAAATTAATTAAAAGTAGTTTAACTTGCATGTAGAAAGCTTTCCTGTGCAGTTATGGTAGATCTGGTGCACCAACTAAGCTTCAGTCTTTAAATTGTGTGTTTTACTGAGTGGAAGGCAACTAAATTGACCAGGAGTTTTGGAGATCTGATGTGTTAGGGATGATGAGTCACCTGCTCTTAAGATTTTTGCTTTTTCCTTTTTTTGAAGACTATTTTACAGAATAAAGAAGGAATCCAGGAACTAAAGTTAATGCAGTTGTCATAAAACCCCCGAGATTGTTTTAGTCAAATAATAAAACTATGGGAAGTGTACTGTTATGCTTTTCTTACAAACTGGGAATACTGAGTGGAAATAAGTGTATACTAATCAAGTCTTCCACCTCTGTGTCCTTCATGGGAAAACATTTTGAGTGCTGCAGTTTCACAAATCTATTTGTTCAGCTTGAAGTACATTTCAAAACTGTTCTGGTCAATTAGATAAGCCTGATGTTGCTCAGCAAAGTTCTTAATTTTTAGTACAGTAAAATTGCAAGGAAGTTCCCTTAAGTGGTAGTCTCCTTGACATGGAAGGTGCTGAAATCCAACCTGAGCAAGCTGCTTTCCTTTCCTGTGGTCTCTGGCTGATCACCCTGTCTCCATGAATATGTGTTACCCGTTGTCAGCTGAAGCTGGAACTGGCAGTATTTTAGTGAAATAGACTTGTTAACCTCTTTTAAGAGGAGAAGCAATATCCAAGCAAGCCTGTGTACCAGGATTTTGGAAATCTGTGGGAATATGGAAGTAAGAACATTCCTAATAACTATGAAAAAGAGAAAAATGCTGAAGTAATCACAAAATTTAAGGAGCGAAATAAGTGTATACTTTTAGCTCTGTGCTGTATCTATTTCTTAAATACTTGTTATTAACAGTAAGGACTCTGCATATTAATCCTAACACCTCTCTTTCCAGGGTGAATGATTCCCACAGCTGTGTTCCTGGCCATATGAGTAGTCTGTGTTTTAGTGATGGACCAAACACCCATTCTTTTACTGGTGATTCTTGCATCAGTCTCTGAGCAGGTTCCTGCTGTGTGCACCAGAGTCAAATTGTTTGTGAAGTGAAATTTGAAAGGAAGACAGCATGAAAGAATTTCATAAGGAATATAAAATAAAACAAGATAGCTGCTGAAAGCTACAGGAAGCTTGAACTGGCAAGAAGAGAGGAAGTATTCTAAATTTATAATGAAAATTAATTATGCATTCATTGCATTTGAAGAGGTCAGACATGATGAATATAAATAGTACATGAGAATGAAGGCCATCTTTTATATTAAAGGCATTACAACAGGGTGATATGAAGAGAGGCAAAGAAATAAAGGAAGCAAATGGGGAAAATTGCAAGACTGAGGCAGTAAGGAACAAGAACATTTAATCAAACAGGTCTGCTTTGTGACTAAATTGATTCATGATTTTCAGACAATTCAAAATAATGATAATTTATTAGCCATAAAATTATACTGAAAAAACGCTTAAAGCTGTTTGAGAAAGTTAATAAAATAAGAAATTTCATAGTGGATCATTATTAGCTTGCAGCAACCTTTAAAACTTACACAGAGTGTAGTAATTTTTTCTTAAAATTTTATGCCTTTCTTACATATAGTTCCTATATATGCTTCTTGTTCTTATGGGGGGAATGCTAACTTTTTGTTGTTGTTGTTTTTTTGCTATATCCTGTCACATCTGTTGTGTTTTTACTACCCCATTTAATTAGTGAATGTAGTACCCAAGCAAAGGGAGTCAATGCAAGCCTGAGTAAATGCCATGTGGGATACGTAGCTGTAGGGCTAAAGCAGAGTATGTTGCTCCACTTTCTGGGTTACTGGAGCAGAGAGTTATTCTTAGCAGGGATATTCTATACTGAATAACACTGGCAGAAATTCAGTGGAACCTTTCTGCTTAACACTGTTTAATACATGTATTCTGGGATGTTTGAAGATACCACATTGCTCGGCCACCTTTCTGTTAGAAAGTCAGATACTTTGGAGCTGGGGACCCTATAATTTTCATGTGAACTCGGACAATATTTATATTGATAGCTAAATGCTGCTGTCAGACCCCCAATGGTTTAGTTTCAGCAAGGTATTGCTATGAAGCTCGAGCATACATAAATAGTTTGTATTTTGGAGTGTGGCTGAGAAGTCAGAAACTTGCTCTGATTTTCCTGGCAAAGGCCTACCTTTAATTGTGGAAATTTCAGGTGAAATGAGTCCTTCAAGTGTTTAATTTCTATGGCCCTGAGCTCATCATCGTCAATGGCAAATGAAATCAGATAGGCTTAATGGCTAAGAAGGGTGAAAGAAAGTTGGAACAGAAAATAGTAAATTGCCATCTGAGTCTTTTACATAACAATACATTAGAGAAGTAAAGAATTTTTCCCAGAGGGTAGTTTCATGTACCTTGTTGTCCATGGGGTGCAAGGTTTCCAGAGCAGGAAAGTGTGCTGGATAATTCCCTTATGACAGTTGCTATGATTCAGGTTTTAATAGTATCCCCAGCTTTACTTGAGGGAATTCTCCAGACAAGCTCCTAAAGCATCATGTGGAACCTAATAGTTTTATTGTTTTTACTTTTTTTTATCACAGACATATTCTTCATTTACTTATCTTCTGCACTGGAAATGGCACCATAATTCCTCTAGCCACAATTAGATAACCACAGTTAGGTTTAATCAATACTTATTCTTATGAAGAATATTACACTGATATTGTGGAGTATATCTCTCTCTGTCCTGACAAATACAATTACCTCTGGAACAGCAGCCTAAAGTTCCCCTAATTAATGTAATTGGTTATTTCCAATTAAATATTTAACACGTGTGCTGTCCTCATAATTTAGAATCCTAGAAATTCAGAATGATTATCTATTAGTGACTAGTTACTGCACTGTGTTTGGTGAAAATCCTAAGACGTTTAACGGCCAAGAATGTTGATGGTAGGCTTTTAGTACGCAGGATTTTTTACACCTTTTAAGGTGTGTTGGGTTTTCCTGTTGCATTTTCTTTTCCCTTGTGTATTCCTTATTCTTCACCCCAGAAATTAGTGTAGTTCTATGATAGTTTTAAGATATTTCCTCTTACCTTCACCAAAGTGCTTGGGGTTACTGTGCATTTGCCCCATGAACAAAGTTTGACGCACTGAGTAACCAAATGGAGATAACTCTTTCTCTTCTCCATGAAACTCACAAGTATTAGATAATTCTGGGAAAAACACTGGTAGATGTCCACAAGAAAGACACACTGACAAGAATATGGTGGGCTATCAGCAGGCCAGATCAAGCAGAAGTTTGTTTCTTAGAGGAACAACAGATAAAATAGGACAATCATCTCCTGCGTTCAAATTGCCATTTTAATGATCTTCAAGGGCTTAATTCAATTCCAGTCATAACTTAAATTTTGCTTTAAATTTAAAATTAAAATTTTATCCTTTTAAAGCTTCTTTGGAGCACTAAAGTGTTTCAATGTAATTTCTCTCATTTCAATACCTCTGTCCTGAACCAAAAGTAGATTTTTTTTCCTTCTAAAAAATGCACAGATGGGAAAAAACCTTCCCTGATAGGATCCAGTCAAATTTTCCTCATCAGTTACGTTGACAGCAGGTTTAGTGCATTTACGAATTGTGGTTGCAATTTATTAGAACAAACAAGATTCCAACCCTTTAGGAGGCCTACCTAGATTATAAATAAATAAAAATGTTTGGAAAATTCTTCAAGGCAAGAGCTAAGAGAAGAAAAATAGGGATTCTACTTCAACACAATGCCAGTTACATGGAGAGTACCTTCTTTTGAAAAATTATTCCAGATAAGTTAGCAATATGTTAACGCTCTACAAGTGTAAATAAATATTTCTTTTTCTTGCTAGAGGTTCATCAAAGCAAAAAATGTCATGAACTTGTATATGAATCTCCTTGTGAAAATCTGTCTTGAGTACTGGCAGTGTTCTCTCCTCTTTCTTGTGAGTCTGATTGTATTTCCGGCTTTGGGGCACCTGGCTTTTATCTGCTACTCAGCAGATAAAATTCTGCAACAACAGTGATTACTGTGCCTTGTGGGTTGGCACATGGTCCTTTTCCTTTTCAAGAGAATGGATGCTTTCCAGGTCCTTGAAGGGATCTCTGGAGGTCATCAATCTAGTCAAACTCCCTACTCAAGAAATGCAGCCACCTTCTTCAAAATTACCATCCAACAAAATTAACCAAAAGGGAAGGTTAATTTTCAGACATCATTTTCCATGTGGCATTTTTTACCTAGCAGACTTCTTCTTCAGCTAATCCTGGGGGCATAGTTGTCATAAATTACTACAAGAGCTGCTTTTTGTGTGCCAACAGATACAAGAGATTTAGATGATTATCAGCTGTCATGGTCTACTGTATTTAGAAAATCTAAACGGTTTTGTCTTAGAGGCAGTGTGGGAATTTAGTTGGGTAGCACAAAGATCATTGATTTCAGATTTTGAGAGGCTTGTTAAATATGTTGTGAATGCCAGTATTCATACATTTTTTTTTTTATGGGTGACCATCAACACTGAAACCTTGAAAGTTGAGTACAGTAGTGATATGAATAAACCTCATGTTAATATCTTCAAAAGAAGCAAATAGCTGTTTATAACAAGCAAAGTCATATTTCCTGTGCTGACCTGGCTCGTGTTTCCCTATTTACTAACTTATGATTTCATTATTTCCATGAACAGGGCTGTAGACACTCCATTCCTTGATACAAAACCACGAGCAGTTGCGTCTTGTCTCACTGTTTTGGGATTAGTATTTTTGAATTTTCTTCCATGGCAGGGATTTGCATCCATTAGTTTACATGCCGCTATCCATTTTTTGTACATTTGTCCATGAGAAGCAGAAAAAAAAAATATAATACAATCAGATAATCTGCTCATCCCTGGCACTAGAACTTCAGAAATGAAATTATGTATTTTCATACATGGATGACACTTTTTCAAGGAAGTGTAAGAGCTCTCGTGCTTGAACTGGACTCACCTCTTTGTTACACTGATTATAAAAAGGGTTCTGTGTTTGCATTTCTGGGGCAGTTCCAATGAAAATCAGGGATCCAGTCCAGCTATACACATTGTAAAACAGAGCTGAATTTGAGTCATCAACATGTTTTTCTTCAGATGTAAGATTTGGTTTCACCAACATGCTGATATAGTGGGTTGCTTTTGTGACTACATTCAACTTTTGAAGTTGCAAATATGACAAAGATGTGCTATCAAGGTAGTTCAGACCCACAGAAGTGTATGAGATAGTGAGGAGAGGCATATTGTGGGCTGTGAGAGTGTCTGTGACCCAGAAAGTAGCACAGAAATGCATTTACTCTGTGTGCTGATGACATACTCACTTTGTTTTTTCAAGAACTCAGTTACTCATTTTCCCACTCTATTATGTTTATTGGACAAGTTCCATGTTCATGATCAGCAGAAAACTGAGGTCACACCATTAACATTTTTTGGCGTTCATAGCTAGACATTTTTCCCCTTTTAGCAGAACACAACTTTGAAATAAATAAATTTAAAAACCTGAAAGCTAATTGTATTACATTGTAGGTGAATGAGTTGGTTCTCCAAAAAGTGATGTTGACTGACAATACCTGTTGGCAGCTTCTTAGTCATTCTGAAAATCAAAGCATTTGCTTAGGTACATCAGTGTAAGCCACTGTCTGACTTAAGTGTTCTGTGTTATTAGGCTGGATTTTTTCCCACAATTTTAAAGTGGCTTGTAGTTTCTTTTCCTTGACAAAGAAGTTAACAGCCAAAGAAAACAAAATTGAAAGATGCTCAGATTTGGACATTTAATATCTGAGCTGTTCATTTTTGTACATCTGTAAAGTTGCTGCTTTGATACAGAGTTCTGTGGGGTCAGTTGAAAGTCTGATACTTATGTCACTGTTATAAAGCCCTAAATGCTTTGTGCAGCCACTTCTGATTTTTCAGTAAGATGTATTCCCTTTCTGAATATTTCTATCAAAATTCCTGAAGGACCAGACAGTACAGGATTAATTTTGTGATAAACTTTCAGGCTGAGTCTGGACTTTATAATTTGGGATTTCAGTTCTGGTTTAGCTGTGACTGTATATGGCTTTGTCCTACCCTCAATTTCTCCCATGGCCACCTCCTGCTTTCCCAGTGACTTGTACTGACTTGATGTGGGAAGGAGATTGTTCCACAGATTGCAGCTTTTATTTTGGGTGTGCAGGCCAGGTGTGACCCTTTCCAGCTATAAATGATTGTTCCCCTCTGTCACCAACCCCACATGTGGGCTGTGCTGCAGTGTGTACCAGGAGCTGCTCGCTTTCATTACCTTTTCTCTTGTTATGCCTCAAAGCAGAAAAGCATCATTTCAGCTGCTGTTTGACCCTGGGCTTCAGACAGTATGGAACAAGGAAGGTTTCACAGGATTTGTCTGTGGACAGCTGTATTTAATGAAGATCGCCTGAGGATTTTTGAACCACACTGTATTTAAAATTACCAACATTCAGCCTTTACAAATGCTATTGAACATTTCATAGCCATGCCCAAACTGTTCTCCATGTTTTGTGCAGACAGGGAGAAATTATTTCAAAGGAAACATTGTATGCCATTCTAGATGGCATCCTGCTGCTTCCCAACCATTTTTTTGTTTGCCTTTTTTTTTCCCTCTCTGTTCCATCACAT
>VZTR01029808.1:23571-34676 GCA_013400775.1 Chaetops frenatus | reverse complement strand
ATTCATAAAAGTTTCTGCAAAATGTATTGTCAAAGAAAAAATGGTGCTAATTAGCTGGAATATCACCAGGAAGTCCTCTGGAAGGAGGAGCTTTGGTTGGGACTGACAAAGATAGCTATTCACAGCAGTCTTGGTTGTAAGATTTTTGTGAGGTTTGTTTGTTTGTATATATGGTTTCTTATCCTTATAGGTAGAAAAGAAGAATGAATAAACAATGTCAGCCCCATGAGTATTGTTAGCTGTGTAATGCACACCTTTTATCTCTTTGGATTTTGTTTTGATTTGAGTTTTTATTACCATATTTCAATACGGGAAAAAAAAAGTTATGACAGTTTTCTCTTGAAGTCCATTGCCATGGTTGAAGTTTAAAACATAAGAAAATAGGCACCTGGATAAAAAGAGAATGTAAGTACAGTTTAAAGTGTTTTTTTCAGCATTCATTTGAATTAGAAGTGTTAATGTAATTAAACTAATACGTGCTTATTAGGATGCCTATTCATAAGAAGTTCTTTTTCCAATATCACTACTCTGAATGTATCAACCCTGAGATAGATGTGTGGAGCTTTATCTGCTTTGCCTGTGAGACAATTTTATCTGGATTATAATAAGACTACTAGTGCTGGACATCCCAAATCAGCCTGAAAGCAAAGCTTTGCCTGAATTCAGCTGTAAATCCGACCCATGTCTAAGTTAGATATATGAAGAAACTTGCTGGGTTGCATTGTGGGCTACCTAGTTCTCATGAATGAATTTGCTAGAGACTTAAAGTAGCTTTACATGGCCTATTTTTACTGCCAGGATTGCATATATCTTATATTGTATGACCAGTGTGAGCTTTGGCTTTAGTCTTCTCTTAGCTGAGGCTCTATTAAATGTTACTCTGATACATTCCATGAGTTGGGGGAAAGCAAAGAGTGCAATTTACATGAATTTTAAATCTATTTGAATTTCTAAAAATCTCCTAAATTTACTCTGTTTTTATGGTTGGATCCATCTCTTCACTCTCCTGAATTAAAGTTGTATCCTCCTTCTATACAGACATACAATATAACGTACTACATTTAATAAACTTCATGTTCACTTTTGTCAATTTTGTTAACTTTTTTTTTAGATAGCTACACTTCATATTCCACACCTATACTTTCGATCATCTTCTATGAGTAAGCTCACACATGGGCAGGTAGAAAGTTTTTGTAAAAGATAAAAAGAGGTAATTGTGCCTGTGACCATGTTGAAAGACCAGGGAGGGAAATGGATACACATGTTATATAGACTAATTTCTTCTGTTATCAGAAGTGAATCTCAAAAAAAAAAAAATCCATGTTACACTATCTGCATGTCATTATTTGTCCTTCTCCCATTTTTTTTATTCATACTTGGTCTGTTTGTAAATATACTATTTTTTTTTTTTTGGGGGGGGGGGGCAGGGAATGGGGAGTTTTGAAATAATCTTCATTTGATTTGTGTTCACAGCAAGCATCCAGGGCTGCATACCTTTAACTTAGTATTTATAGGTGAGATTACTCAAGGGTTGGTTGAGTAATCCTTACTGCTCATTCTTCAGACTTGCATGTTTTCTTTGAATTCTCATCAGTGTTTGAATAGAGTGACCGTGTACTTCATCCTCCAGACTTTGCAATGCTTTTAGAATAAAAGCCTCTAACAGCAAAAGGAACTACTGTATTTATATAAGGGTTTGCTTTTATCCTTTGCTTTTCCATAGCTCTGTTAGCTTTATATGTCTTCTTATTGAATTCTTTTAAGAAGCTCTGAAATATCAAAGGTAATCCTACATCTTGTATTTTGTCAAATCCAATTGATCATAGTGCTAATACTTTCATCTCTCCACTTGAACATCCTTGCAATGTTTTCCTATATTGTTATAGGTTTGTTTCAGAGGCATGATGGGTAACATTTTAAATGGTCACTTTGAAACTTTTATCAATTTTCAATCAAAGTAGAAATGACACTGTATTTTGTAATTGAGGAGGTTAACATGATCCCATAATTTTCATAATATTAATAGTAAGGCTGATTGACATTGCAGGTAAAGTGAAACAGTACATTTCTTTTTATTGGATAAATTTTGTTTTCAGTGTGACACTCAGACTTTTAGTTGCATCCCCAAAGGGGAAGTTCTATATGCATGAAAAATTTTAAAGCTCCACTGTTTACTGTTTAGGGGTTTGTTTTACATTTTCTCATTTTGGATGATTTTAGGAGCACTAAATTCCAGAATAAAATTCTGCCCTTTGAGGGAAATTGTGATCACCAGAAGCACTCTGGTTAGTGGCCTAAAAATCATTACTTACTACTGGCTTATGAGGCTTTTATGTCTACTTTTATCTGAGAGATTACTTTTAAGCTATTAAAATATCTGGAGATTTATTAAGATTTTTGGGGAAAAGCATTTTATTTTGATTGAAAAATATATCATTCACAAATGCTTTTGGCTCATTGCATCCAGGACAGAAAACGAGGTAAGCATATAATTCAATCCTTTTCTGAATCATAGCTCTGGTAAGTCACAGTGATATAATAGAAATGTCTTTCTTCTATCTATAGTACTGCATATGCAAATTTTGAGGAAAATTCAGTCTTCACATTTATTTCAACAGAGATTTTTGCCAAGAGCAGGAGGATAGGATATATCCATGACAAGAAATCTATGCTGTATGTTCCTTGCTTAGTTTCTAAATTTGATTTTTTACCTTTCATTTCAGAGCAGAAAGGGTCTGAGCAGGTTCCTGTAGCAGGAAGCATCACAATTACCAGACTCTACATCAGCTCTAGACTCTCCATGTCTGGCTTTTAGGCTGGCACAGTACAAATGAATTTTAAATGCTTCATGGACAGACTTTGGTTAAGAATCCTTCTCTGAATAGGGCATGAGTCTGTGTAGATTGGAAAGATTAATCTTTCATTTAACCTTTTTTCTATATCTGCTCCATTTAAGATATTGTATTTCAAGAAATAGATATCTATGTAATCTTTGTGGGGTGTTGTGGTTTTTTTTTTTTTTTTTTTTTTTTTTTTTTTTTTTTTTTTTTTTGCAAACATATTAATTTGTGTTGTGCATAACAGTAATTCTGTGGAGCTGTGCAGTTAAAAATGATGTTTCAGGAAAATTTGTGGCACTGATCATTGAGACTTCACTAGGATCAATTAGAATGAAGCTGTAATTAGGTAACAGAGGGCAGCATATTCTTAAAGTTCACATTTTGTATAATATTCCTATTATTTCTCTTACACTAGAAATGTTTCTGTTTGGTTGGTGTTTGTTTTGTTTTGTTTCTGGGTTTTTTTTTTCCCCTCTGTTTCTTGATAAATATTTTAAGCTACGTTATCAGTAGGGAGGGGAATATCATCAAATAAAAAGATCTCAGAAAGCTTAGTGAACTAATTTGCCTGACATTATGTGGATGTTGTGGTTTGGAAATAAAGATGTTGCTGTCAAACTACTACTCATTACATATATCCCTAGGGGCATACAAAGGGGAGGGTTTTTTCTATAAACTATTAGTGTGATGCTCTCATGAATTTCCTGAAAATAATCAACAGGCTGTTGATAGTGTTTCCCATGGAAGATTGGCTATTTTGGTAGCCAGTGAACCTGAAAAGTGTGTCAGCTGTTCAAAGTATAGCCTGACTCCAAAGCAGCAGTGAGAGATGTTACTTTTAGACCAGCAGGGAGGATAATGCTTTGACTATGGAATCCAAAGGTTGATAGCAGTTGCTCCAACTAGTATTTCTTTTTTTCTCTTCTTCAGCAATCTTTTCTGTTTGTTGGAAGATTCTCGTCAAGAGTTAAATAAAACTTATTGAAATAACTGTATTTTTTAATATTCTCATAAAAAGCAGTTTATTGTTAATAAGATACCAAAATCAATGAAGACCATAATAAAAAAACTATTTCTATATATCACATAGACTTAACCATATAAAATTTTTAATTTTATATTACTTTTAAAATCATATTTAGTTCTTTTGTGAAATATTCATCATGGCAAAAAGCACAAGCTAGATGCAGAAAAGTAGCTCACCCAAGTTATCAAAGAAGCCAATAGAAGGTCCAGGAATAGGATCTGACTTTTTAGCATCTCATTCTAGAAGTCTAGTTCTAAAAAATAAGTGATTCAATGTCACAATGAGAATTTTTTTAAATCACTTTTTTCAGAAAAAAAAAAAATACTGTTGGAATGAATCTGTCACTGAAGAATTTTAACAAGCATACTGCTTTTGATTTAGAAAAATCTAAATTACACATTGCATTCTTAGACGTTAATTTAAACAAGATTATTTGATTCTGTTCTCTCTCTTTATATGAGATGTATCTATGTATATATGGATGCATGCTTCTAATTGTTCGATCTTGGTTATATTTAAAAATGTAAGGACACTCAAACTTTTGGTAAATTTAAGGTGGAAAAAATATAATACCAAGGTACACTTAAATCAGAGTGAAGCTTTTCATATTAAGAAACTTCAGAAAAATGTGGGTGGTTGCATACTGAAATTTTGTTTCATGTTTCAGAAAATGGAACTTTCTTTCTCTGTCTTGGTAGAAAAGATACATGTTGAAAGGTAGTATTTCCTCTGCCTCAGAAATTATGAGGCTTGTGTAACTCATTCTAGTATGTCTGTTACTTTAGAAGTTAAAAAGGTTTTTGTGAAATTAATCAATATTTATACCCCCAGGAATTCCCAAGTGATTTCTAAAGTGAGGTGAAAGTGTGTACTAAAAATGTGTTCTTCATGAAACATGACTCCTTTCAATTGTTTTGCACTGATATGATTTCAACATGGATTGTGCAAAATATTAGTTTTACCCAAAATTTTCCAGTGTTAATGTAGTACTTGCTTAAGTACTTACTGATGTCAAGGACAGAGCTGCAATCAAGAAACTAAGCAATGTTTTCTTTTACAGAAAGAGGTGTATCCAAATACCTAAGATGAGCAAATACCATTGGAATATTTGTTGGTGCAAACTCACAAGTTAATCAAAAATTCTGTGATACCTACTATTTCAATGATGTTTCTGGTTATTTCCTGTCTTGGAGTAGTTAGCAAATAGTGAATACATCTTGGCTGCTGACACTTCATTGTATTCTTAACTTGCTTTGGATCACATCCAAAATCAATTACTATCATAGGCAGCTTTCTGACCTATGATAAGAAGGATCTGGCTCTTAATGACCTAAAATAGTTTTTTCCATAACACTGTCTGCCACACTGAAACACTAAACAGTTTCAGGGTTTTCTGCTTTTCTCTGTTTCATTGTGAGAAGTGGCATTTCTAATGACTAATAGGATGGAAATCACTAATGAAAGCAGTTTATAAGTAACATTCTTTGAAAATGTCAAAACAAGCAACAACAGAAAACACAGAGAGGAAATTGATCGGTATAGTAATTCCCCCCTGAATTACTAACAGACATGACTTACCATCTATAAAATAGATTTTTAGTGAATTGGGAGGGAAAAAATAAAATTAAAAAAAAAAAAAAATCTAAAAATCCCCCATCTCATTCCACTGTGGAAGTGAGCTATTCCGGGAACTGAAGTCTAAGTGGTATCTCTACACTTGTCTATATGGAAGACAAATGCAGGACTTGGCAGCCCTGAGCCATTTTATTTTGAGGGTGTCTACCTCCAGAAAGACCAGTCAAAACTGCAGATCTTTAATGTAAAAAGTGCCTGAAAAGTGTAAAGAGCTCCTCAGCAGCTCAAGAATACATGCATTACATATGATGTGAATGATACAAACCACTTGTTTTTCCTTTGTAATTTATATGCCAGTCCTCTATTGTCTGGGAGATTTCTTATATAAAACACTCTGCAAATTGCTACTTACTACAAGGACTAGATTTTTAATCATGAAGACTTGCATCTTTGTCTAGTTGTGGTGGCTTATATGTTCAGGATTGCTAAGAATTCAAATATTTTTATCTTTTCTCTCTGTCTTCATGAGTAACACTAAGGCTTTAGATTTGTGCCTAACTGACAGCCCCGAAAGGCAGAGGGCATTTTATATTTTATTCTAAGTTCATGTAACATGGATAATGTATTCTCCATGATAACTTCTTTTTTCCTAACTTGAAATCTTGATGGGATATCAATAGGAGAATTCTTTCTTCCAGATCTTGGTCACTTTGGCTGTGTCTGTATCAAGAAGTAAAACACACCAGGGTCTTTATGACATTGGTGGTGAAACACTGACATAGGTTTTCCAGGGAGGTGGTGGGTGCTCCATCCCTGGAAACATTCAATGTCAGTAGCACGGGGCTGTGAACATCCTGATCTAGTAGATGTCCCTGTTTATTGGAGGGAAGTTAGACTAGATGACCTTTAAAGGTCCCTTCCAAATCAAACCATTCTGTAATTCTATGATTCTCTGGCACTGAGGCTGAAAAGAAGAGGACAACAATGTAAGTAAACTCTCTAAACTTCAAAATTTAAATGTTTTATATAAACTCCCTGCTGTTCTTTGCTACCTCCTAACACATTCCCACAGGAATAACTTGCAAGAAAACACTGAGGCTGCAAGTGGACTGAACACTATTCCAATCTGCAGTATGAATGACAGCCCTGTGCCCAGGCACAGTCACAGACACTGGGTAATTTAATAGGATAAGCAAATCTTTTGTGGTGTTGGAAATGTTAATTTCAAGTGATTACTATGTTTTTTTTTAAATGATAAAAAATAATATATGAGCCATTTAATGCTCAGGTCGGAAAACAGTGTCAGGACACTTCCCTGTCTGGATCATCAGTGGACTCCAGCTAGAGGTGTAACACAACAGAGTGCTCCTCTGTCTTCTCACCTAGAAGTCAAGATGCCAGATTGAAACTGAGATCAGTGTTAATACTCAGAGTAGCATCAAGGCAGCTGGTCCTACCAAAGATGAAGCCTAACACGATTAAAACTATGCCTAATAAAGTAAAGTTAATTCTTGCTCCTGAGGCCGCTTAGGTAGGATATACAAAATTACACGTCTTCATACAGAAAGCTGAGGCATAGTACCTTTCCAGCTCAGAGATCCAAATGCATCTTTTGATAAATGAATGAAAACTAGAATGAAATCTGTTGTGTGAGATGCTGTAAATGATGTAACTGCAGAACTACAGAGTTCTGTTTAGCCAGGTCCCATCTTTGGCTGTTCTGTGGATTCCTCTTAAGAAAGTCAAAAAAGCAAAAGAAATCCTTGATGCTGACAATTTGATAGATTATTGAGTGTTGTAGAAAATACAGACTGTATAGAATCAAATATTTATTTTTTATTGCATATGGATAGAGTTTGTAAGATACACACATTTTTTGGGTTTTGATTTCTGCAGAATTTTTTGAAAAATAAAATAACAAAACAGCACAGTAAAACTGCAACACACTTGGCACAGACATCCTATTTGGTGTAAGAAATAATGGTTTTGGAGTACACTGAATAACTGAATATGTGTTCAAGCATCTTGTCCTTGTTTTTAGTTATGCTGCTGCTTCAAGGCCTAAACCAGTTCAATGTTTGAATGCTTTATGCTTGCTACTTTCACAGTGCTACTAAAAGTGTCTTGTCATCTCTTGCTTCTGCAGAAAGTCACAAATCTGAATGATGTAATTCAGATATTGTTCCTGGGCCACAACTGGGAGAATCTTATATTTAATCTTCTTCATCTAGCTCCTTGTGTTCCAACCCTGCTAAGTTTTAGCCCTGCAAGGAATGTCTGCTTTAAGATATCTCTGATCTGTGGATATATAAACAACCAACTCTTTGATTATATAGTATTAAGGATAGCTGTATTTTTAAATGTAGATTTCTGTGTGCCTTTTTGCAATTGATCTTGCAGTAATATTTTTGGTAATTGCTGTATCTCTTTGTTGGAACTCACCCTATTGGTATAAAATGGTATTGTCAAATCTCAGTCTTTATAGAACCAAAACCTAGGATCCTTCATTCTGTCAAAATCAATGATAAATATGGTCTTACCAGTGACGAGTAAAGGGGAGGGATCAAGTTCTTCTTCCTGCTAGCCATACTTAATATAAAACATCCCAGGATACTATTATTCATGTTGGTTGCAAAGGGCATATTGCTAGTTCATGTTTCCCAGCTGGCCCAGGTCTCTCTGGATGGCAGCATGACCCTCTGGTGTATCAACCACTCCTTTCAATTTTGTGTCATCTGCAAACTTGCTGACAGTAACAGTTCAGTACAGAATGTATTGATCATATTGCTCAGGATTGGAGCCCAAATTTATCCCTGGCTACACTGCTAGTTACTGGCCTCCAACTAGGCTTTGTGCCACTGCTCACCACCCTTTGGACTGGCTATTCATCAAGTTTCTGATCCTCCTCCACATCTGCTCACCCAGCCCTCAGTTCAACAGCTTCTCTATGATGATCTTGTGAGATCTTTACTGAAGACAAGGTAGACAATATCCACTGTTGTCCTCCCATCTGTCAAGCTAATCATTTCACTGCAGATGCCTATCAAGTTGATCAAGCATGACTTCCCCTTTTTAAATCCCTGCTGGCTGTACTTGATGACCTGCTTCTCTTTATGTGCCTGGAAAAGGAACACTGGGAGTTGGAAACTAAGTTATCAGTATTAAAGGGTTTAAATACAGAGGTGATATTACATATCTGTTGCTTCACACATTGCACAGTGACAGATGGGGAGATTAGAGGTAGGTCTTAGTGGGAGGNACACGTCTTCATACAGAAAGCTGAGGCATAGTACCTTTCCAGCTCAGAGATCCAAATGCATCTTTTGATAAATGAATGAAAACTAGAATGAAATCTGTTGTGTGAGATGCTGTAAATGATGTAACTGCAGAACTACAGAGTTCTGTTTAGCCAGGTCCCATCTTTGGCTGTTCTGTGGATTCCTCTTAAGAAAGTCAAAAAAGCAAAAGAAATCCTTGATGCTGACAATTTGATAGATTATTGAGTGTTGTAGAAAATACAGACTGTATAGAATCAAATATTTATTTTTTATTGCATATGGATAGAGTTTGTAAGATACACACATTTTTTGGGTTTTGATTTCTGCAGAATTTTTTGAAAAATAAAATAACAAAACAGCACAGTAAAACTGCAACACACTTGGCACAGACATCCTATTTGGTGTAAGAAATAATGGTTTTGGAGTACACTGAATAACTGAATATGTGTTCAAGCATCTTGTCCTTGTTTTTAGTTATGCTGCTGCTTCAAGGCCTAAACCAGTTCAATGTTTGAATGCTTTATGCTTGCTACTTTCACAGTGCTACTAAAAGTGTCTTGTCATCTCTTGCTTCTGCAGAAAGTCACAAATCTGAATGATGTAATTCAGATATTGTTCCTGGGCCACAACTGGGAGAATCTTATATTTAATCTTCTTCATCTAGCTCCTTGTGTTCCAACCCTGCTAAGTTTTAGCCCTGCAAGGAATGTCTGCTTTAAGATATCTCTGATCTGTGGATATATAAACAACCAACTCTTTGATTATATAGTATTAAGGATAGCTGTATTTTTAAATGTAGATTTCTGTGTGCCTTTTTGCAATTGATCTTGCAGTAATATTTTTGGTAATTGCTGTATCTCTTTGTTGGAACTCACCCTATTGGTATAAAATGGTATTGTCAAATCTCAGTCTTTATAGAACCAAAACCTAGGATCCTTCATTCTGTCAAAATCAATGATAAATATGGTCTTACCAGTGACGAGTAAAGGGGAGGGATCAAGTTCTTCTTCCTGCTAGCCATACTTAATATAAAACATCCCAGGATACTATTATTCATGTTGGTTGCAAAGGGCATATTGCTAGTTCATGTTTCCCAGCTGGCCCAGGTCTCTCTGGATGGCAGCATGACCCTCTGGTGTATCAACCACTCCTTTCAATTTTGTGTCATCTGCAAACTTGCTGACAGTAACAGTTCAGTACAGAATGTATTGATCATATTGCTCAGGATTGGAGCCCAAATTTATCCCTGGCTACACTGCTAGTTACTGGCCTCCAACTAGGCTTTGTGCCACTGCTCACCACCCTTTGGACTGGCTATTCATCAAGTTTCTGATCCTCCTCCACATCTGCTCACCCAGCCCTCAGTTCAACAGGTTCTCTATGATGATCTTGTGAGATCTTTACTGAAGACAAGGTAGACAATATCCACTGTTGTCCTCCCATCTGTCAAGCTAATCATTTCACTGCAGATGCCTATCAAGTTGATCAAGCATGACTTCCCCTTTTTAAATCCCTGCTGGCTGTACTTGATGACCTGCTTCTCTTTATGTGCCTGGAAAAGGAACACTGGGAGTTGGAAACTAAGTTATCAGTATTAAAGGGTTTAAATACAGAGGTGATATTACATATCTGTTGCTTCACACATTGCACTGTGACAGATGGGGAGATTAGAGGTAGGTTATAGTGGGAGGTGTTTTCTCTATTTTTAATTTACACATAGTATGTGAACTAATTTATTTATTACAGTAAGAAGAAAAATAAATTGCAACTGAAAATGGACATATGATTGAACTCCCTAAATTGAATTGGGGTGGGTTGTGTTAGCACAATGTGCCATTAACATTACAATCACTGTTGTGAGAATGAATTCATGTTATTCCATACTCTGCTCTCATTATAACCTTTTTATTTCCACATAACCATACTGAGTTGTTGGGGTGAACAATAACAAACCATGGTAATGCCAATTCCATCTCTCTTTAATTCCACTGACTTCATTTTTCCAGTGCCTTGTGCTTACAGTGAAGGGCACAGAAAGATAAAATAGTGTGAGTATGAGGTGAAAGTCTGACCTTATTTAAGTGAAGGAGAATTTAGCTAAGGCTGTTTTTGTTGTTGAAGTTTTTTTCTGTTATTTCAGAGCAGTGCTGGTATGAAAGGAAAAATCCTAGATGAAATCAAGTTGAAAACCATTCTGATTTTATACTATCCTTACTTACAAATTAATAAATCAGAAAAAAATTGCAATTATTTTAAAAATAAACTCTAAAAGAACACCAAACCTCAAACTTACTTTATTTTGATTACAGTTTCTTAAATTATTTATCATTGGAATTAAAATGCAGTAAGTAGCAAAGCATCAATACATATATATATATATATATA
>VZTR01029808.1:6289-21752 GCA_013400775.1 Chaetops frenatus | reverse complement strand
AGAAAGTTGTGGTTTTTTTTTTTTTCCCTCAGTCTGTATCTTCTGAAGTACAGAATCTGGCAAAGAATGGTAGGATTCTACTAAGCTAATATTAATTGACTAAACTTTTGACATTTGATATTAGCAAATTGTCTATGATGCTTTCATAATTGAAAGGAGAAGACTTAGATGCCAAATAAGATGATAAGTCTCATTTTGAAAGAGATGTCTGTGTTCAGATGGAAGAAAACTTACTGACATTCTACTTTAATAATGGACTATCAGGTGGCCTAAATAAGAGTGCAAACTCAATTAAATAAACCTTGAGAGTAAACCATGAGAGCCTTGATTTGCAATGATATTGCAAGGCACACAGGTATGTTGCAGTATTCTGTAAAACATGACTTTCAGTTGTGAAAATGTTGAAATTCTGAAAACTTTAGTTTTAGTTTGGATGTTGTATACCACCCTTTCTTCTTATGAATAATTCCATCCAGGTGTGCATGTGTGTCATGGTTTAACACCAGCCAGCTCACTTCTCTACCACATGGATTGGGGAGGAAATCAGAAGGATAAAAGGTAGAGAACTCATGGGTTGAGATAAAAAGTTTAACAATTAGGAAAAAAAAAAAAAAAAGCAAAAGTTCTGCACAGAAGCAGAGAAAAACAAGGAATTAATTCACTGCTTCCCATGAGAAGGTAGGTGTTCAGCCATCTCCAGGACAGCAGGGCTCCATCAAGCAGAATGGTTACTTGGGAAGGCAAACATCATCTCTCCAAACGTCCACCCCTTCCTCTCTCTACCCCACACTTTGCATACTGTGCATTATTATGCCATAAGGTCTGGAATATCCCCTCAGTCAGTCTGGGTCACCTGTCCTGGCTGTGTCTCCTCCCAACCTCCCAAGCACCCCCAGCTTCTTCACCAGTGTGGTATTATGAAAAGCAGAAAAGGTCTTGGCTTTGTGTAAACCCTGCAAGCAATAAGAAAAACATCTCTGTATTATCCGTCCTGTGTTCAGCAGAAATCCAAAACCAGGCGTGGTGAAGAAAATGAGCTCCACTCTGTCCCCCTATTTTTGAAAGCCTTCTGAAAAGTTTATGTTCTTGAGTCAGATTTTCTCACACATTGTACTAAAAACACTAGCTTTGTTTACATTCCTTCTTGGAGAAGGAAAACTGATGGGCTGGTCACCTAGCCAGTCCAGTTGAGAGGTGGGATTTCATCTTCCAATCCTCTCTCACTTTGCAAACCCTGTAAATTGTGTATCCATAATGAACTGGTCCTCTTTTGGGGGCTTCTGCTGTTCTCTCGATTGTGGTGAAACCGTGTCCTTCTTTTCCTGTCCTGTTGCTACACCACTCCAGCTGAAACCAGAACAATGTGTATATCACATATTTTAGCAATGCATTATTGAGATGTTCCTCAAATTAATGATGTGTGTGTGTATATTAGCAACACCATTTTCCCGTGCCTCTTACTTGCACAAGGGCAGTCTCTTGCAGAAATGTATGAAAGGTCTGGCTCATAAGCCATTGGGTTACAAATTTCATATAAATAATCTCACTAAGTTCACTGGTCTCGCTTTCTGTGAGAATGCAGTGAAGAAAGTTGAAGCATGGGGTAGATTTCTTTAATAAAATGTGAGGGATACCTCCTCTGTTATTCTTTTGGTCTCTCAAACTTAATGTTTGCTGGGCATGAGACTGTAAAGAACATCTTTGGGCAGCTCGCCTGCAGTTATTCACTGTGCCCTGCTATGCTGCTACTGGTATTTGAGCTAATTAGGACTAACTCAGATATGTCTGTTTGAGTTTCAACCATTCCCAGTCTGCTTCCTGTTGAGGATAAAATAACACATAAGTTCTGGAACATGAATATTTGTGTCTGATGTTTTACAAAATGTGATACTCCTGAGTTTTGTGCTTTGGGACCTGCATGAAAAGATTGTTAATATATATAATATCAAGTGGAAGTGAAGTGACTGGAAATATGCCTATTAGTATTGAGAATGAGGCATAGAAAGAGACAGCATTGTGCTACAAATTAAAGGGTGCAGGCGTCATCACCGTTGCCATAGCTTTCCTGTGTGCTTCAAAAAACAGTTTGGGGAAAAGGTGCATACAAAAAGGTAGATAATTTTCTATGTGAGCAAGTGTAAAGGACAAAAAATTTAGGTGGAAGTAGACATAAACACTGGGAAAGCCCCAATCACTTGAAAAGCAAGCAACCATTTAGGAAGGCCACTTCCATAAATACTTTAACTATTGTAAGAGTAACCAAAGTGCTGGAAAAAAAAACTGTTGGAATAAAAATGTAAACTAACTTTTAGAAATTCTCAGTTGCAGACAACATTATCTATGAATTTCTGTTGTGGTAAATCCATAGTTATACAGAGGACTTTTTCCTGTCCCATCCTAAGCATTATTTCATTATTCTTTTGTTCCATGCTTTGCAAAAATTATTCAGGGTTTTGGACAAGTTTTATGAGTGGATTTATCATTAATCTCACATGCATATTTTCCCAAATTAGAAAATAAATGATCCAAAGGACAGACACTTTATTTTATTTTATTTTCATGGGTTGGTTGTGACTTGTAGACTTGCCATGTCTTTTATTTATGCAGAACTTTCATTCTGAGAAAGTAGCATTTTCAGAATTAATGATCAATGATACAGTACAATAAATTGCTTCATCATTGTAACACACTTCTTGTGCAAGTTCTTACTTAGAGATTGTTCCAAGACATGCATTTTACCACTGTTTACAAGACAAGTAGAGTTCTTTTCTGTGAGTGCATGCCTGTATTTAATTATTTCTTAAACCTAATTAAAGCAGTTTCCTCCTGGTATCATGTTCATGGAGCTCAGGATTATTTATTATTAATACAGTGTTTTCTTCAACAAATTAATATTTTATTCTTAATATCATTGTAAATAAATAATTGGTGGCTTTTTATCATTAATGACATAGGACAAATATGCTTTCGGTTGATTGCAAATGTGCTGCTGTGCAAATGTCAATGAGATAGAGTTTATTTTATGCCATTTTCTATAGTTTTAATTAAGCAATAAAAGTTGACATCCAAAATAATTACATACAGTTTCCTGCTTGAAGAATATAAAACTAAATCCTATGCAAACAAAAAGAGTGCTAGGGAAAGAAAACTGACACTTTCTTGTTTAGCCTAGAATAACCTCAAGTACTTTAAAATATTACTATCAGCAACATTCAAAATGTATTAACAAATTTTAATTAAAGATGAGCTGATATGTAAAGCTAGTCCACTTGTAGTTCCTAATATCTAAGAACCAGTATTTGCCTTACCTTTTTAACCACTCAATTAACTTACACTATTGAAGTACACAGCACTGTCTAGTTTTTAATACACATTTAGGTTAAATAAATAAATAATAATCATTGCTTAAAGAGCTTGGTTCCTACAACAGTAATTAGGTTTCTATCAACAGCACGTTTAAACTGCATCCTTGCTGAACAGCATCCAAATAGAATTATGGAGACATGTAAATAAAATCCACATCTTCCTTTTAGAGCTTAAATATATTGAAGAAAGGGAACACAAAATGAAGTTGTAGGAGGTTATGTGTAACCCAGCTGCATCTGGGAAGAAACTTAAGATTTCTGGTCTGAATCTTTGACATTTTTATATCTGTTGCATTAACAAAACTTGTCTTCTCCATGTTGGGTAACATCACAGCTGAGCCAGGCACTTTGTTTTCTTTGCCACTTTTCCTATCTGCCAAAAGTCCTTTCCGAAGAGTGCTCTGATTTTTGGTGAGAGTGATCTGTGGCCTGACTCCAACAGGCTAACCTAAGCAAAGCAAATCTAACTAAACCTCACAGACAAAATGCAGCATTTGTTTCTGTCGTGATACACTCATGTCATTGCTGAGCATCCTTCTCGAGGTTCCTCTACCTATCTATGTCATGTGTTATGGAAGTTTTGTGATCATTACCTTTTGTTAATAACATAAACACCATTCTATCACTGGAGCTAACCAAAAATTTAATCACTGGTTGAAATCACAAATTTAATAGTTTCATCCTGATTACAATATACTGTAGGAGCTCTTTCCAGTCAATTTGTTTCTTACTGCCACAGAATTTTGAGGTCACAAGTGGTAAGTTGCTTGCTGTTGTCAGTGATTGGATTGGTAATCATGTGTATTGTCTGCAAAGCTTGGAAGTGATGAAACCATAACATTGTGCATTAATATCAAAATAGTGCCAATAAAGCCTTTTTTCTACCTTGTCATTTTCAGGAGATCTTTTCCTGAATATTCATCTTAATTAAAATTTAAAGGGAGAATTAATTTTAAGAGGATGTAAAACTCAGAGAGAGAGAAAGCAATTAACTTTACTTCCAAATTCTTAAAGAAGTAAAATATATTTTTTATTATTCTTTTTAGAAATAAAAATTTCGGGTCAAGTTCTTAAAGCTTGGAAAGCAGATAGTTTTCCAAGACACAAAATAGATGGATCAGTTCTGTATCTTGAAATATTACCTGCTTCCCAAGCTCCAAGAACCTGAAAAGGTGTAGCTATTCTGTAGGTACTTAAATTTTATTTTAAGAGCACCTCCAGACAAGGGGATAACAAGTGACAGAAATGCACAGGTTACAGGAGTGAGAGTTCTCTTAGTGCTGAACATTACAGCACATATGCAGTGTTTGAAATTGTCAGGGGCCTTTTATATCCCCCCTCACTCCTCTTCATTCTCATTGGGGCTTTCTGTACTCTTGGATTGTTTATCCACTAGTCAGTGATCTACAGTATTGTATACAAAATGCCAATATTCACATGAAGTGCAACTGGAAAAAATATTTAACATATCAATGGAGCAGAAAGAAAAGCTTCTCAGAGAGGGGAAAAAATGACCTCAATTTGACATGATTGTATATCTTCTAGATTTTGTACAGCTTTCAGTGGGGTTTTTTTTCATTGTTTTTTACTTTGTTCCTAGCCTGCATGGAGCATAAAGTACTTTGAATATTTGTATAATCATTTGTAGCTTTTGATTTGGATAGGTATGCATACTGTACTTGCTAGACTCTAACACAATAAAAAACCAGTCCCCAGGTTTGTATCCATTATAACACAGAGAATAGTTTTTGCTCTTAGATAATTCACTTCCTGGATTTAATTTGGATACCTCACATCCCCAGTCACTGTCCTAAATTCCAGACAATGATGTATCTCTTACAACCTTAAGTAAAATGTCTCCCTGACAGCAGTATCATACAATATTATTATCGCATATGCACCTGTAGACCTAATGTAAAGATGTCTCTTTTCCTGGAATCATTTGAGATTGTAAACAAACCAAAACCAAACTAATACAAAGTGGAAAAAATGTAATTAAACAGAAGTTTTTTGGAAAGCAGAAAGCCAATGTTTAAGAGGGAAGTTTATTTGTCTAATTTTTACTTACAGTTGGAACTAAATATGTAGGCTAGATCTAGTCTTATAGACAGCATGTTTTGTATCAGACTCCCTAGATGCAAAATGACCCAGGCATAAAAATCCTAATGTCACTAGCATTAGGCAGTCTTTGCATTTAGTTGATCCAATTTCCAGTACAGATATCCCCACAGCAAGTGAGATACCAAGTAAATTAGAATTTTCTAGTTTCTTGACCCTTGTTTTGTGCTCATGATTACTTTTAAGATTTTTGCCATTATCTAAGAACAGACTGTACCTGGTTTTTAAAAAATGATGAAATTGAAGTGCAATAAGTTTTATTTTCAGGGTTTTTGTTTGTTTGTTTGTTTGTTTTGGTTTTGTTTATTTTTGTTTTTTTCCTTTGTGGATCCTTCGAAAACTGAGTGGCTGTATAATACACAGTAGAACTAGCACTGCCTGCCCTCCGGTGGCATGTTAAATTCTTCATTGGAATCTCATGATTATTTGCTGAACGATCACCATAATTGTCCCATCTGCCTCCATATCATTTTAGTTATAAGCATCTTTTCCCTTAGTCATCTCCTTTTTTTCTGCTCTCCATGTCCTCAGGCATGTCACTTGCCCTCTCTGCTAATGCTTCTCCATCTGAAAAATGGGAGTAATGTGAGTTATTGGAAAGATTAATTAGTGAATTAATATTTGTAAAGCACTTGAAAGATGATAAGCACTAGATAAAGGCTAAGTAGTGTAATTATCATTCTCAGAAGTGCCTTCTTGGATAGGGGAGAAAAAAAGATGCAGGGTTTGGGGAAACTGATTAATATCAATATAGGTGGTTCTGGAGATAAATGAACACAGGCTAGTTTGCTTTGCTAGTGAACAGACACATTAACATGAATGAATATGTAGTGTTTGTGGTTTTTAGCCATTATTTTTAACAGACAATATTAATATTACACATATGCACATCAATCACAAAATTACAGCTTGAAAGCATGAGGGAAAATGTGACTTTGTATTTAGGAAGTGAAACCCTGCACCTTCCAGCTACCACATTCTTCTACTCTCATTCATATGTGAGTGCCTTTAAACATGCTACTTATTACAGACGCAAATGGAACTCGGAGAGTAACCAAGAATAAATATTTTAAAGTAATATCATACAGTCTCAACTTTGTATTGTGATTATGAGACCATCTTCTCTACCCCCTACCAAAAGGCAAGTAATTTCCTAGTGCTATAATTAAGACATCTTTCATTCCTCCATATTCATAAAAAGGGAAAAGAGAGGCTAATGGCTCAAAATTAGTATGATCACATAATGATACTTCCTGTCCAGAAAAGATATAAGTATTAACCTGGAGAATTTTTTTTAAATGTGTCATATGATTAATCTCTCATATGTGGCTAGAGAATTCTATTCTGTTTAATCAGTGGGGGCCAAATTTTGTTCCTTAGCCACTGACTTAAACAGTGCCATCTTGAACATAAGTAACAGGTGGCTGTGCTTTGTGGAAGCATGCTCTCTTCCAACATGTTTCCAGAGCAAGATTGTGTTAAAGAAACTGTTCCAGCATGTTCTGTACTGGCTTTTGGCAGCAAATTGCAGTCACAGAGAGTTTAAGATGCCACTGCTTAATTCCCTCTGCAGGATGCAATGTCCAAGTTTATGACAGACCATGGCCTCTGCACCTTTGAGTGCAGAGGCAGCAGCTGAGACATGGCTTTTGCTTGGGCTGCCTGAGCTAAGGAGACTGGGTTTTTTGTTCTGATCTCCTCCTGCCACCTTCAGTTTCTTGCTGGCTAGAACTGAGTGTCACATTTTGTATTGTAATCTGATTCTCTGCCTTCTGAGCTTTTAAAATGATGGCATTAATAGATCCAATTGGAAATAATGACTACAAGATGGAAAAATTAAGAAGAAATCCTTGTATATTATTGCTTTTTCATTCTCTTTTCAGCTAATCATTTCAGGTAAACCTTAGGAAACTTTATAATCACAAAGGCTTAGGAGACTTTTGAAGTGCAGGATATAATCAAAAAGAGGCAAATGAAAAATAACATACAGGTTGGCAAAAGGAAGCAATATTTTTTTCTGAATTTTTACTATAGATAAGCAAACTAATGGTGGAGTAATATATAGCATATAATATGTAGCATATACCTGTGGATGTTAGAGGGGGTAATTATGTGGGTAGTATAAAGAAGAAGGAAACTCGACAGGGTTAGGCCCTGCTAATCAGTGTATGTGTCTTTGTACTAGACTGAAATCCTCATGTTCCTTGGTATCTAAAAATAAAATCTATATACAGTGCTCACTTTAGCTTCTTTATGTCATGGAAGCCACTTATTAGACAATTGGCTGCAGTACAATGCTTCTGGGAGTAATAATCTTGCCATTAGGCACAGGGGAGGCACTAAATAACTTCTATTCCTGATAACCTCTGAAGAAGCTGGGATGAGGGACTGCCTTACCCTCCTGTTCACTGTCACCTTGATGTGGTGCAGCTTGA
The DNA here is from genome assembly GCA_013400775.1 of Chaetops frenatus. Taxonomy (NCBI): domain Eukaryota; kingdom Metazoa; phylum Chordata; class Aves; order Passeriformes; family Picathartidae; genus Chaetops; species Chaetops frenatus. The sequence goes on along the minus strand of VZTR01029808.1, from coordinate 13,834 downwards.
GTATTCCCACAGCAAATCTAACCAAGTGCTAACTAGCATGGTCCCACATGAAGGGAGACTGCTTATCCCAAATAAGGGCTTGTCTTTGTGGCTGCTATTCCCATCAGCCTACTCTTTCAGAGCTTGGCACAATAATGCTGCAAGTACTCTTTATTTTATAGTCCAGCCTTCTTCTCTATTACAAGGAAGTTGTCCTTCACAGTCAGTGGGATGGTGTCTGTTATCTGAGGGAAAACTTGCTTCAGACAATGAAGAATAAGAGCATATAAGGAATTAAAATGTTTCCAGTCGTGCTCCTTTACAGCATTTCCAGCTTCTCCTGAACTGTAGTTGAGTGAATGAGGAATAAAAACAATTGTGTTACCACTTGATTCCTTTTCCTACATAAGATTATTTTTTTAATGCTTCTATGGAAAAATGCAGCTATTATTTTCCCTATTTTTTCCTTCTATAGCTATCCATTCTGCCAAGAAAAGAACACTTCTCCTCATAAGACTGGCAGAACAGAGAGCAAGAAAACAAGGAAGGAGGAATATCAAATGATATTGGAAATTTAGAAAAACAGATTAACGAATGACTCTGGAATGGACAAACTGAAAAAGAGAAGAGTAATATCATTTAAGAAAACAGTCAAGGATGAAATAAAAATAAAAACAAACCAGAACAATCAAAAAGATAAACAAACCCAAACTCCCCATAGTTAGAAGAGTAAAATCTAGTCAGACAGATGCAAGTTAGGATTGCTGGAAAATTCATTTTAATTAGTGTTTAGACGTGTTAGTATATTTTTCTGAGCTTTTCAAGAAACCAGTAACATCTGAAAAATCACAGGCAGAAATGTTGCCCTATCCTAAGATCTGATTTTCTCTATTATTATAGAAGCCCTGTGGTTATCCTGAAAAATGGACAGATATGATGCTTTATGACACTGAAAATGTGGCCCTTAAAGTGTGTTAGATTTATAGTATTAGTCTGAGTAAGTAGCAGACAGGCTTCAGCTATAAAAACGCCAGGGAGAATCCCAGGACTAAATTGCAGTTCAGTTTTGTCCCCTTCAAGGGGACAAGCAACCCCTCCTTATTTGGAGAGACAGAAACACAGGGACTAATGGATGGGTGTAAGATATTTATGTGGTTACAAGCAGTACATTGCATCCCTGCACATGACTTTCTGCACTATCCTCTCCCCACTGTCCCTGCATGCTAAAGCAAGTTGATGGCAAAAGGGAGTGAGCAGAGAGATTTTACTGGGAAGTTGTAAATTGCTGCTGAGACAGATCATACCACAAATCACACTGTTCCCTTCACCTGAACAAGAAGGATGTGAGGGAGGAATTGTACTTCAGAAAGGATGTCCCTGAGTCATTCTGTTTCCCACACTGCTCCTGTAGTGCAAATTGCAGGGTGCTCCTATTTTTGTTGTTATGTTTAAAGGAGGTTTATAGCCCACAGCAAAAAGGAGACCCAGACCAGAAACTGTAAACTTTGCTAAAAAACCATGCTCTTGTTTACTTCTGTATAGTTTCTTTTCCAGCTGAGCTGTATGGGTGTATTGCTGACAGAAATTTTCAGCTGAGATTAACTAACTTCAAGTATAGTTTCCTTTGTCCTGTAGAGTACATTCTAGTAGTCCCGAGGTTCTCAATTCATACAGAAAGACACACCAAGGAGACTGAATAGAATTTTGATTCCATTAGTTCACAAAAGGACCTTTATAGTATGCATCTGTAAATAAAATAGTATTGCAAGCACATATCACATCTGAATAACTGTTCATTCTTCTTTCTTATTTATAATTACAGACAACAATAATTTGCTTGGTGCTAGAACATGAATGGTATTCCTCTGTGATACAGAATTTATTTCTCTCAGATGGCAGTTAAACCACAAAAGAGTGGTGGCCTGTTTCCATTTTACACTTTCTTTCTACCTTCATTTTAATTTTCTCTTTATTAGACCTGAATATATCCTTAAAATTATTATCCCTTTTTATTTAATTTTACTCACAGGGCTATGTACCCTTTCTACCCATAAGTTCCCTACACTTACAAACCATAATGTTTATAAATTCTTCCCAGAATGGAATTTTGGAGTGTTTAATCACCATCTGCTTTTCCACTGTCATTTTGATTTTGGGACCATTCCACTGTGGTATTAGGATGCTCCAAAACTTTCATTTGTGTATGCATTTTATGGGCCTTTACTTAAATCTAGGGTTATCTGTGCCTCCTAAATGTTTAAAACATGGTGAGAATGCTTCCAAGGAAACAGAAATCATCAACATTGAAATGTCTCCACCTACAAGGTTGGCTTAATTAAAGGATACAAGGAAATTCAAAATGCACTGTACATAACTTCATCAGAAGTGTCTTAAAGCAATATGCTGTGCTACTTTCCTTATATTTGGAAGCCTGGCCTAAGTAAAAAGTATGGTACTGATTATTATTGCTAAACTTGGAGTGAAAACAGTGATCAGGTGAGATAGAGCAGTTTGGATTTGTCTGAGCCCCTTGAGGTACCATAAGGGGAAGCCTGATGAAGTCAGCAGTTTTCCACTGAGTATGACAAGGATTCACCTGTCTCCTTCCATCCAGATCACATCTTTACCTTATCATAAAGAATATGTTGAATTAGATGCTGAACTAAAACACTGACTGCTCAAGATTAAGCTCTTCGTTGCAAAGAAATTTCCCATGTTGTCTGCACTTGCTGTGGCCAAAAAGTTTGGGAAGAAAGGGTTTGTATAAAAAATAAAATATTGGATTATATTGCAGGAAGGTCTGTGTTTGAAACCTGCTGTAGTATTCATTAATGACAAATTACATTGCTTTTACATGAGATCTCACTAATTTACAAATTTGCTATACAATTCCAAATCAATGCAGCTATGCTGATATGGGTCAGGTGAGTATGGAGTTGCCTTTGCTCAGCTGGTACTTTTAAAATTAATGAGGATGAGAGTAAAATTTCAGAGCTACCATAAGTATTTCTAAGAGTTAAGTAGTCTCACTGTCTATGGAGGCCATGGGGAAAAATTGGTTGGCAAAATATGGAAAATATGATGGCTGTGAAAGTTTGAATGGCTCAAATGCTTTCTGCAGAGCATTTTTAATGTCTTAAAGTGATTTATTATTTATGTTTTTCTCTGAAGAGATGAAGGCTGAATACAGTTTTACTTAATCTTTTCTATATATTCTTCTGGGTTTGCTGCTGTCCTTGAGTACTTGCACACTTTATTTATAGTTCCTGTGTTTCCAGCTAAAACGAAGCAGACAATATCTCTTTTTTTGTCATTTACTTATTAGAAAAGAAGTTACCCAGAAAATTGACACTCTCAGTAGATCCTGTCCAGTATTTTTCTTTTTTTCATACCAAAGGATCTTTTTAAGTCTAGGAGAAGAATAATTCTGTTTGTTGAAGTTATGGACATAGACATGATTTTCTTGTAGTTCTTTGTGTTCCTGAGAATCAACTGAGCCGACACAACTGACTCTGTGTGATTTGGACCAGCAGAAAAGTTGTGACTGTATTAACACTTTTCTTACTGTTCCTCTATGGCCTTTTATTTAGTATTGAATTTACATTGATGCATGATAAGGTATTGAGCTGAAGTAGTTTGTGTCAGTGAACCAAAGGTCTTTACAAGAATAATAAGAAACTTAGTTTACTACTAATTTACACTTACTGTTTATTTCGGCACTCAGTCTATTCAAATGACCAATTTTGGAAATATATCTTTTTAAAATATCCTATTCATCTTTTAAAAAAATAATCTGTTAGTAAAGCACAAATATCTAATGGCCTTTGACAGTAAAAATGCTTTGGATTATTCAATGATACTGTAAGGTATTCTAAATTTTGCCACTAAATCATTAGTTGGCCAGAGATTTTTTCCCCATGATTACTATCTTACCTTGCCTGTGAGGAAATGTTTTTGCTTTGCTTTGAGGAAAAATACTGAACAAAGATATTTTTCTTGTGTAACCATTTTAAATTCTGTTATGATTTTAAAATACTCTCACATGTACATATTAATTCTTTCCTATAATCATGGCTTGGGGCAGTGAATTCAAAAGGTTAATTAGAGATTGCATAGAATTTTATTTAATTTTTTTAATGCTGTAATATACTGCCCCCTTTATGTAAGAATGATGTCCTGAGAAGGGTGCTAATTATTTTTTTTTTTTTTTAATGTATAAGTAACTATATGATCTCCTATTGAAAACGTATTACTTTTCTGATCTTCTTCAGAGGAACCTCTGTCCCTTTATTGAGATGACTCATAGGAAATGAATTCAAAATTTTAAGTTATATTTAGGATTGGGAATAGGATCCAAGGTGCCAGACTTTTCTTCTGTTATTTAGACTTTAGCAAGATTCATGAGTGAGTTAAATCATTGTTTTCTTTTGTAACACCAAATTTAAAATGCCAGTGTCTTACCTAAAAGTCTAAGACTAGAGTAAGTCCCAGTTGTTTCTGCACAAACTGAAATCAGGTTGTCACTTCAGGTTTTTTTCCTTCATGCTTCAGTCACTTTTCTGGATCTGCTGTTATTTTTTCCCTAGACCTTTACTTGTGGTGAGAAACAATTAAAATAATTCAGTTTTTTACAATGAACTTTTGATGAATGTTGACCTTTAAACCTTAAAAAGACAATCAGAACATTGAGTGTGAAAGATTACCATTTAAATTATTAAAGCATAATCTTTTAGTATAAAACTACTGAAAGATATTTGAAAAGGGGGTAATAAAAGGAAAAGAGTTCCTGTTATAGAGATGTCCTAGGCTTGAACAGCAGTTTAAGGGAAGTGTTGAAATTTCTAGGGCTGGTGAGAGCTAAGACTCAACTAAACAAAGTAGTGTGAAACCTGAAGTTGGAAACTTACAGGAGAGGCAAATAAGTAGTCTTATTAAGATCTTTTTCACATTTGATTTCTTCAATTGTGTTTGAAATCATAAATAATACGTGTGTCTGTGAATTACATGTTTCATGAGGGATGCCATGCCAGAATAGATAAGATCGGAAGCATTGGGATGACTTCCACCCTTTTACTGGTACAAACGTATAGGTAAGGAGAACAACTCGTTTTTCAGTGGGGGTTGTAACAGGAAATCACCTTAGTCTTGACACATAAAACCCTTTAATCTAGAATGTGTTTATGTTTCATATTAGTGTGTGTAAAAGTCTTCTTATTTGATTAATTAGTAGATTAATTATTACTTTGTTACCTTTAGTCCAAGGGCAAGCATGAATCCATGTGTGATAGGCATTCAAGGCATTCAATAAATTGCAAAAAAAAAGTAACCTACATTCTAAAAACTTTGCTGTCTGAATATAAAATACTGCCAATCTTATTATCCAGATTTTGGACCTTGAGGCACTTTTCTGTGGAAAGAGAGTAGCACTTCCAGAGGTTGAGCCTGAAAATTACATGGCTAACGCTGCTAGGGTAGAAGAGTTGATGTATTCCTACTAATTGTCTAGTGGAAATATGGGGCACTTAGATTTATTTCCTATTGCTCAGGCATTAAAGCCAGAGTGAAAAATCAGTGTTTTCTGTCTTGCTAAATACATTGTAGATTCAAACTTCCATGGCTACTTCTGAATGGTATAAATCACATGATACTCTTCTCTCTGTAAAAATGAGCTTTCTGATGTGAATGCCTTCAGAAAGTAAACATATAATCCATTTTCTCTGCCACTTAACAACTTAAAAATTGCTTTCTTTACTGTTTTTCCTACTAAAACACAGTTACAGAAATTTACCTGAAAAATGTATAAAAGCAGACCCAAAGTAAATAAACCTGATTAAGAATTTCAGTACATGTTTATGATTAACTTTGTTTCAGCATTCATAGAACAACTATTGTTAACTACATGTGAACTAGCATTGCTACTGTAAGTTCCAAATCTTCACTAGTTGCTACCAAGACATCAATTTTCCATTTTATATTGGTGCTTCAGTTCACCAATAGTAAATTTATTATTCTGTGAACAAAATTATTCTTAGTCACAAGCTGGTATTTTCATAGATAGAACTTAATGGAAAATAGAGTAAACTGCCTAGTGCCATAGTTATTATTCAAAACCAGGAAAATAGCAGATGAAGGCAGTCATAAAAGTTGACACACTTTGGCTTGACTCATTTGACCATGTAATCCTAAATACTTGGTACACTGCAGTCTAGTTTCTGCAATACCCTTGAACAAAAACCGAGTAACAATTATGCCTCATTCTTCTTTCATTTTTTTGTCCTGATCTAAATTTAAACTGCCATCTTTAATAGACTTATTTGTATCAGTATAAAAGAAAAGCAAATTAGATCCTTTAAATGCATTCCTTGTTGGTTTTCCTCCTCTTCTGTAAGAGAGGGAAGAACTTGCATTGCTGTATTGTTGTGCTTTTCTACTGATTTATCTCCGCGTTGAAAAGTCCTTTTTGTATTAATTTGAAATCCTTTCTCCACATTTTATTTAAATTGCCACATACACTTGTTAAATAATTCTAGTCTGTTTGGATTTTGTTGTTCTTTTCTTTTTCTTTCCATGGTGACTGATTGCCATCTGGGGGCTAACATGAACCCACCATACTAATTTCACTTATGCTACCCATTAACTGCTATTGTCTCCAGGGTCAAAGACAAATGTATGAATCCACTTTATCTCTCAGCTTACAGAACATCTCAAACAGTGAGCCTTGTATTACGAAATGGCTACATCAGCCTCTAATTACTCAGCTCTACCCTGCGTTGAATGCTGGTGTACCTTGAGAAACAGCATGCAAAAGCACATTTGTTTAAGTCCTCAGATGGTTAACGTTGTGCATAACCTCCTCACAAATTACAGCCTCAGCTGCAGCACATCCATTAGTCTGGAAGAATGAAGATTCCCAAGCGGCCCTGGTGCCTTTCCCAATTCCCTTGCGACCCACCAATCCTCTCAGCGCTTTCTCTGCATGTAGGGAGTGTTCAGAGCTAATCAGGTCAATGATCATCTCACGGCTCAGGGGACGTGACAGGAGCCTATCACAGCAGTTAAAGGATCTTCCAGACCTGAGCACGCTTGCTGAGAATCTCGTGTTAAGAAACACTGCTTTGGTGCCTCTTCTCTCACTCCCTACCAGCCTCTGAGGATTTCAGCTGATCTCTCTCTCTCTCTCCTCTAGACAGTGAGGAGTTCACTGAAAAAAGGGCAGAGCAGCATGCGGCTACCCGGAGGGTGTTGATTGAAACTTAGACTCTCCCCGACCGCTGTTGATTGGACTGATGCTCCAGCGTTACCAGAGAAAAGATTTCAATTAAGGTAAGTGCTGCTTTATCTGGCTGCCTGCATCGTGCCGAATTTCTGCATGGAAAGTTCGAACTGAGTGAAGTGCCAGCCTGCACTGCAGCAAGGGAGCCCGCGCTGCGCCGCGGGAGCGGGCTGGGGATAGGACCGAGTGTCCCAGCCCGGAACACCTCCCTGGAGGGATTCGAGGTTTAAGCAGCGTCTCATGAATGGCTGCAGTTTTTTTTTCCCGATACTGTGATTCTCTGAAGCTTAAAA
>VZTR01029807.1:59093-69866 GCA_013400775.1 Chaetops frenatus | reverse complement strand
ATATCACAAGTGCTTTAATCACTTAAATTAAAATTGGTAGTTGTAAGAAGACAAAAAAAATAATATTTTCTGATTTTATATGCTGAGGTTCTCTTACATGTAGAGTTCAACATACCATGAGAGTTTTTCTTCATTGCAACTTTCTGTTGCTGCAGTAGTTGGCCACAGATTTTACTGTACTTAGTTAAGTAAAAGCATCAACTGAGACAGCAGAGCACCTTTTACTGAATCTGCAGCAAATTTGTAAGTACCCATCAGAATTTTTTAAACTCGGGAGATTGTCTTTAGACTTGCAGAGTTTACACCGAAAAACAGATGCAATAAATTCTGGACTTATTCAATGACTTATTGCAACAAGTGAGCAGCTTGTGAGTGGGATGAAGAATATAAATCTGATAAATTACCGAGAAATCTTTTTCTCAGAGTACAGGAGCCTAGTAGGACTCTGCCATAGACCATTTATTTGTGCCTTGATTTATATTAAACAAGTCCTTCTAGAAGGAAAGATACAGAAAAATCTGCAGGGGTGTGCAAATCCCAGCTTGTTACAGGCAGACGCTATCAGGAAACTGATAGAGGCACCAAGCATCAAATCTGTACATCTGACTGGTGTGGAGTGAAATCCTTCACATCATGTGATGAAAGGTATAAGAACCTGGTCCAGCAGAAGCAGCTATCAGATATCCTGCATCCTAGAGCAGGAAATGAGGACCAAAACTTGAACTCTTTGAGTCTAAATACAATCCTTCCTTATGACAGCAAAGCAGAATATCTGAATGACCACTTTTTCAGGCTATAGACATTTCCTCCTGTAACTAGGGGAATCAAATTTTGAAAAGCTATGAAAAAGAAAAGTAATTGCAATACTTCTATTTCTAAGTGTTTAAAAAAAATTATGTACTGGTCACTGCCTTCTTCCGATAGCTGAGAAACTATTTCATATTTTTAAATTAGGAAGAAAAGAATACAATCAAGGTTCATTTGCATATGAAAAACAATTGAAAATATATGAAAATCAATTCTTGCTTTCAACAGTCGTCATGCCACAGGCTTCCTAGCAAACAGAACACCTGTGTGTGCTCTTTGGATGACAGTGCACAGGATGTAAAAATACATTTGGTAATCTGTGGATGTGTGCTTGCTGCTGCACGGATGCCATGTCTCCCCACAGCAGCGTTTTGCAGTCAGCAGGAGTAGGGCTCTGCTGAAAGACACTTAAGACATGTACACAAAGCTTTGGAGAGAAAAAGACTTAGAGAAGGCTGAAGACATGAACACAAATTTAATTCATTCACTCATTGCAGTGAATCACTTTTGACTGTTGCCACATCCATGTGTTTGCATTTTTCATTGCAGGCATGTGTTTCCCACTGACCCACACGCAGGGTGGGCACTAAGGTCAGTAACATGACACAAAACTGTGAGAGGCCAGGTGATCATTGTGATAGTGTCATTCTCCAAAAAGACAGTACTACTTGGAGGATAATCATTTTAAACACCTCTTATAACAGAAATTACATTATGCTTCCACTGCTGTCATAAAACAACAACAAAAAAAAAATCTAAAACGATCAATCACACAAAGCCAGTAGTAAAAGCAAGTATAAAAACCTTGCAAATGTCCTTTTATTGCTCTATCAACTGACTTCCTTTTTTTTTTTTCCTCTACCTCTGGAGGAATAAAGAATGACAGTAAATTAACTATTTATAGTTATAAAAATAGTGACTTCCATCTGCTATAACTTGGAACTGCTGTCCCAACAACTTGCATGCTTGATGAGATATGAAGAGCAGAATATAATTAGGTAATCTGAGTGATGTATAGTCACTTCTAACTAAAATACTCTGAAAAAAAAGAATACTAATATGCCAACCTGACAGTATGTGCTAGGTATACCCAGAAAATGAGAAGACTTAAATTGGAACATTATCTGGAATATTTTTTCCCCTTTGGAGAGCTATAGAGGACTAATATCTCATCACTGCCATCCAAAAATGAGTACATTACTAAGACAAGTAGCAAGCAAGTTTAATAATAGATAATATTTAGACAATGATACTAGGAGTCTGGGGAAAAAAAAATACAAGATAAGAGTACAGCTATTCTCATTTTTAGCCTGAAGTATCTGAGCAACAATTAAAACTTTAAAGTGTTCATGTGATACCTCAAAGAACCATCTATTTTTCAGGTAATGCTGTTTTTCTAACATCTAAATAACAATTCAAATTTCCATTGTAATAGCCAGTAGAGACACTGCTGTCAAATGAAGATCTCACTGAAAATAACTGGCAAACCAAAGCATTCCATCCTTTTCAGAAATATTAAATACACTTTACTCCCAAATGAGCACATCTAAACTTCGTGAAAAAATATGCTAAATAAAAGAGCTTCTCACTTTCTCTTACCCTGTGCGAGTCTTTCCATTTAGGAAATTCCTAAAGACTTGCCCCTTGGGGCATACTGGGAGAAGCTACACTGCTGGTGTTTAAATTATAACTGTTTTTCAGAGAAGATTTTTCCAAGCAACTTTTGTCAACAATATTTTTTTTCATATGAAAGAGGAGAAATAAAACTATATTTAAATATGCCTTGAGGTCTAGCAAATAATTTAGCAGCCAAGGTCTTCTAGTGCTATTCAGAAAAAACAGAACTTCTCACAAATCTGCAGACATTATGGACAAATCATCTGCAGCCAGAGGTTTTGTTTCTTGAGGAGAATCAAATCCCTTTGCTTCATTCCCTTTCTTCTTTCAGAGAAAAATATGACTTTAAATTACACTTTGAGTACTTTATCATATTTTCTCTTCAATTATTGTTACCATTTATTTTTCACAGACAATCTGCATTTTTGAAAGGGACATTCTCTTTTTCCCCTGAACAGTTTGAACTCTAAGATACTTGTCTCACAAGTTGGTGACTGAGCGAAACCAGAAATTCTAATTTAAATGCCAACAGATTTTCATTTTCAGAAGAGTCCAGATGTTTGCTCCTCTGAAACAAATGCATAGGAAGGAAGCTCTCAAGAAATAAGTTGCAAATAATCTCTTCCAGCACAGGAGTACATTTCTTTTGTTATTTAATCATTGCAGGCATTAACTCTTAATAAACACTCATAGTTAAGGCAAGGTTAAGCAGCATGATAATAAACATTTTTGAGTTGCTGAGGACAACAAAACCCTCCACTGGGATTTGTTTCAAATGATTGTGGTTAATGCTATCATTCATCTTTCCAGAAAAACTAAAGGTGGGGTCATTATGGATCCCTAAATCCCACAAAGTGCAAGGGTACTCAGGTTCCCAAATGTTTCTGGCATGTGAGGAGAAACCTCTGCCTTCTATTGTAAGACAGGCTACCATTATCTTGAATACACAAAGGAATTAGTGACTTTTTACATTGTGCTTATTAAAGAAGTCCTCATTTTTCCAAAATTGACAATACCTCTGTAATGAAGGTTAAAAACTATTGTTCCTCCTGCTGACCCTTGAACAGATAATTAGCTTTTAGTGAGCTCAAGAATATGAATGAACAAGTTGGAAAACTGGTTGACAAACAAGGGTGGGTTTGCTCATATTTTGTCACAACGGAAAAGTTAGAAGCACATGCAGATCTACCTACCTGCAATCACCCTGAAGTGCACCCATGCAGACATAAAGCTTCCTAAATGCAGGACTCAGTGGTTCCATTTCCCACCATAATATATCTAATCTTTATGCACAGACACACTGATGTGCTCATGACCTTTAAAGTCTGCACCCAGTTGCAGTGCTCTGCAACTTCATTGTGTTTTTGAACTCTCACATTGGTGGGCAGAGTTGTAACACAACAGTGTTTGCCTGATCAAAGGATTGCAAACTCACTTTCACAATCCATTTCAATTTAGGAGGGATGGGATGGGCTTATTGCGCGCACATGGGATTTCATAAAACGATTTGTACAGGTAGTTTCTTTCTTTCAGTTGTTTATTTTTGATTGTATGTATCTTAGGAAAGGCCAGGCATGAAATTGGAGCTGTAAAGTAAGTCACAATTTATTGATACAACTCTGCTCTGGGAGCTCAATAGGTGTGCAGCAAAGCAAGAAGGGTAAAGGGGTTGAATTATTCATAGAACCTTTAAGCATCAACAAATAACACTTACAGTGAAGAACACCTGTTTTGCAACAGTAGGTGTGAAGTGTACACAGAAAAGAAAACGGATGTTTCAAAACCTGTCCTTTCAAAATTCAACCATTGAATCTTTTTCTTATTAGTAATTTTGAGGGGAAATAAGGCTACCAAGGTATTTACAGGAGGCATATAGCATAATTTCTTTTTTCTAATTTTACTTAGAATAACATCTTGAATACTGTATCTACTGTATCAGCTTCAAGGGAAAAGAAAAACTGATGAAAACTAATAGAAGGAAAAGCCTTTCTAATCAAGCAAGTACAGTGTTGGCAGAAACCAGTTGTTATTAGCCTAAACTTAGCATAGGAAATGAAAATATTTGAACAACACAAACAAATTACATATATAACAATATATAACAGATACTATACACAAGTAAATTATTATTTTAAGGTCCAGCTTCCATACTTAATTCCACTTCCCTGAAAACTTTCCCAAACAAATTCTTTCAGTAAAAAATTATCTTTGAACTAAAAATTATTGTTTTCTTATTTTTCAGGTATTCAAATTTTAAAAGAATATACTTTTTCCTCCATTTTATGGGGAGAGCCATTCAATTAATTGATAAATCTGAAACACTCTGTTGATAAAGTCAGGTGGCTTCAAAACTTTGTAACAATGTAAGTGGAAAGCTGGTATTACACAAAAAGATGCAGTATTGTTTTTAAATCAAATTAACCTTTGACCAAAGGTATTTACATTGCAGTTTTATAATTTGCTAATTTTTTGATAGATATGGTAACATTAACATTTCTCATCCTCAACTGGCTTTCATTGTTCATGCTTCTGATATTTTGATTTTTTTTGTATTTCATCTGCTGCAGGCTTATCCTAACAGTTCACTGCTGTATCTTCTAAAGGACCACTTGCCTTATCATTTGGGAAAAAAAGAAAAGAAAATTATACAATCTGCTCTGTTTTCATTTTGTACCTCAGTGAGTTAAAATACCATCTTTTTCCTTTCAATTTCCATTGTCATTTGCTTGATCATAAGTACTTTCCAAGTCTCCTTCCTGCCTACTTATGAAACAGAGAATATAGAAGGAAATAGGTAAAAATGTGGCAACCCAGCATCCTACCTCTGACAGCAGCCAAAACTAATGGCCAGGGCAGGATTAAAGACCCTGGGCAATCACACATTCATAGTTTTCAAATCTGCTCCACCAGCCTTCAGAAGGGAGCATGCGGATTTCTACCTTGGTTTTTCTTTGTGATTCCTCAAGAATGCCACATATGAATGATGTTGGAACTGCTCTTCTTAACAAAAGTAAGACAGCAAAGCACGGGAATTTTGTTCCCTGCAGACCACATCAAAATACCACAAGGATGCTCGAGTACACTGGCCCTGATTGCTGCTGCTCTCCAAAACCAATGCACCTGCAGCAGAAACAAAAGCATGCCCCAGGCCCAGAGAATGCAGCTCAGTGTTGGGAGTACGGAACTGGCACAGCTGTCCAGACACACATTTCTATCCACTGCTCCTGCTGTGGCTTTACTAGTCCTTCCACATGTTGTCCACCTGAGGGTGGGCAACACATGTTGATAATCTCTCATAGCTGCAGCAATCACAGCAGAAAGAATAGTGGTGACATTTGACATAGCAGCAAGCCTACTGCATTACCTCATAAAAAAACATTTCCAAAACCATCACCTGTATTCCAGCATGGCACAGCTTCCCTCATGTGAGAAAAATAATTTCCTTAGTGAGTTACTATTTGTAAACATCCATGAGTGCTTCAACTATGCCAGGACCATGTACCACCATAAAGTAAAAGAATTTAGAGTTTGAAGCTCTCAAAGAGTAAAACTAGACTGCCAAGAATTCTCCTCTCATTTCCTAATAATATGACCTTTATGAAAAAGAAATTATTGCTCTTGTCTTGAAGTCCGCACAAAATGAATAGTGTTTCCAGAAAGTGGAATAATTAAATTGCACTTTTAATTATCTGCAGCAACTATTTATTATTTTGCTGTACTACAAAGAACAAGAGCTATGTATGAAATGAAATAAAAATAAAACAAAGCTTTTCATTTAATTCAATGTTACGCCTTTGGCACAAGTTTTGTGTGCTCCTTGATACCACTGTGAAAACAAACAGCAGAATCATTCTGTAAATGTGAGTAGTTCATAGACATCTTGAGCAAAAGCAGGGTCCTGCTATTGTAGGACTTGTGTAAATCATGCCAAGGACCATTATTATCTGAATAACTTCCACTCTGGTAGCCAGGATGACAGAGGTACAAAAGTGTAAAGCAAACTCTTAAAGCAAATCAGGGGAAAAATATTCATGAACAGTTGATTAACCATTGCAATCCACTGGAATGGTGGATGTGCTGCCCTCCTGCTTCTAGTCCCCACTGGTACACCCAGGGCTGCTTTCAAACGGACCAGCTCTCCCTAGACATTTGCCTGCTGCTCAAGAAGATCGTTCAGGACTGTAGTTTCTTAAGAATGTTTATTATAACAACTAAGAGAACTGGAGCAGAAACTCCCAGGGACCAATTCTGCTTTTGCAGAAGGGTGTGAATGACCTACCACCACAGCACACTGTTCATGGCCACCACGTGGGCCCTGCTTTGCCTCAGGAACAATTCCAGAATAAACTGAGCTGGAACTAAACTGTAGGAAAAGGTCAAAGGTCAAAATCTATCCAGCACAGGTCTGCTCTTCTAGGAAGAAGTGGATTCACAATCTGCATCGGATTTGTTTTTACATCTTTTTATCTTTACATATTTTGAGTCAGCACTCTCCACAAGGAGAATGCAGCCTCATTACTCTTTGCTCTCTATCACAGGGATTTTACAATTCCACCTAGTCCTGTCTCCAGACTGACATCCTGTACAATATTTATGAACTTCTGGCTACCGACTGCATGTTCCCTTTTATGTCCCTTATCCCATGTTATTGTTATTCTATAGTTCCCTATGTGTAACTGGAAATCCATCTATCCACCTTGAAGCCAAGCTTCTCTAAATCACTCCCAACTTCATTGCTTTCTTTAGCAGTTCCAGCTCAACAGAGGATTTCATCATGTTTCAAAGTTCTTCCTCTTAAATCTTTAATCACATACCAAACAAAATGCTACTTAATAGATTCCTGTCAGGAACACAATAACTTCACCCCCCTTGTATCAAACTCCACTCACATACTTTCTGGCAGCTACTCTCTGACATGACCCTCAGTCCTCTGCCACACTTTCTAACTTTGAACTGTAGTTATTTAAGGCTGAATCCCAACCAATTATTCAGTTAACTTCCTCCACTGTCAAGCCAGGGAGAAGAGAAATCTTTGAACATCTCTACACAAATTTTACTGTATGAAATCCTCCAAAACTTCAGGGGGGAAAGAAAAAATGAAAAAAATGAAAAAATTGCACGCGGCAAACCATCCACTGCCAGAGATGTCTATCAAAGGGATCACTCTCTAAGCTCCAGATGGCAGGTCTCCTACAGGAAGCAGCTGGTCCTTTGGCAGCATGTCCTCAAAAAGTGCCAATGGCTAAGTCTGTCTGTGGTAATTCAAGGCCACCACAGGAATTTTATGCTGAAATTATTTGAGCTGTACAAGCCAAGCCTTTGCTCTTCAGCAGACCAGAGACAGTAGCCAGACCCACTGCTCTATCCCATACCCCCTCTATCTCTTTTCTGTGAGGAGGCACATGGGGCTACTGTGTGCTTTGAACAGATTTTAACATAACCACAAAAGTTGCTGAACTTGATTTATTAGTCAAGCCACTGTCTGCAACTTCTTCGTGCAGTGATGTGCTACTGCCTGTGTAAAACAGCCACCAAACCTATGGAAATAAGGTGTGTAAGAAAATGAACACTAGGTCATCTCTAACACACAGGGGATGATACCCTGATTTTCTTACTTGATGGTTTTATTAATCCCTTTAGGAGAGGATTTCTTGTAATTTAGGTTCAATATTACTTGTTTTATTACCATTTCTAAACTTAATATATTCCATAGATAAAAAACTAACCATAAAAAGATTTTGTTTTCAAATTTCTCTTATTTCTGATCAGCATATTTGGTGGATTAGTTCCATCCTATTTTCTCCTTTCTTGCACTGTACCAGTCTTCTAGAATATCTTTGGGACAGAAGATAGGTAGCTTGCTTTCCATCGCACTTTTACAGCCATAAAATGTGTAGCTTCCCTCTCTTTTTTTTTATACAACTCTCCTCAGCACTTTAAAGATCTAAGATGACCACCTAACTTCTCCAAACAGCAACCCAACCCTGTGGGTGTCCTGCAGACTTGTTCTGCCCTAGTATGCAATGCACTCACAATTTATAGCACTGATCTTCCTAAATCAGCTGCTCTAGTTCACAGAGAATGCAATTCCCTGAAAATCAGAACACCTTCTAGCTTACCTGAGCACAGTGATAGCTTAGGAACCAGACAATGACACACAATGTCAAGATTTCCAGTTGGGCTGCAAAGCCCCACTCGCTCCACACATCAGTGGCACCAACTGTAGCCCAATTAAACTCAACTGTGCACAGGTGTTCCCAGAAATGAGTAACAAAAGCAAACTCCCCTTCAGGGTTCTGAAAAAAAAATTAGGCGTTCTTTAGCTTCTTTAGGTATCCAAACACCAAATGGATTGGAAATCAGAGAGAGAGAGAGAGAGAGAGAAAATGACACATAGAGGAAAAACAATAATATTAATTACAATTTAATGTAATTTAATATATATTTAGACTAAAAAATGCATATGTTCATAGTTTACCTGTACACACCGAGAGTCATGAAATATTTTAGGTCCAGTTTTGTTTCAGCTCTGTGTTAAAGAAGTTAATGTAACCTGGGAAAATAGCATGTATCATCCAAAGACAAAATGTAGTATTTCTCTAAAAATGTTCTAAATCTTCTTTTATCAACCTTTAAAAGCTATCTGCAGCAAAGACAATTCGGTGTAAAGGTAACTCAACTACCTATCTACAATTCTGGGCAACATTTCAGTGTGTCTGTAAACAGAATGGAATCGATTCACATAAAATAGAAAATATGATAATCTCATTTTAAAAATGTAAAAAAAGTTTCCAACTGCAATATTCCAAAGGGCTAATTGAAAGACAAAATGAAGGAAAACAATTCTATAGAAATGTATTAATGGAAAAAAAAAACCCCAGCTATATTAAATTCATGTTGGAATAACATTTTTAAGAAGTACACTTCATTTTCATGCTAAGAAATTAATCAAGCTGAAGATTTGGAGAGTTTCATTCACCAGTAAAACTTATTACATTATACCAATAAACCTGCTTCAACAAAATGAGCAAATGTATGTTTATTAATTAAACTACTGGAGAGCCAAGATACTACAGTAGAGTTGTCAGCATATAGGATTCATAGATTCACATTCTCTTAATAAAAATAAGAGCACTTATACCAAGTAATTGATCTTATTTTCTTAATAGAAGTTATAAAAGAAGCTGCGAGGGTGTACAGAGAGCACAAACAACAAAAAATTAATAACACTATGAACAACAGCCTTTTCAATTTAAGGCAATATTTACCTCTATTGTTAGAGCCAAAGCGTATCATAGAATATAACTAGCAGATGGTCAATTGTATTATAAATTTTTCTAATATACTAACTGGCAATACAGCAGATTTTCAGTTCATAAAAAGATATAAATTAGTAATACTGTTAATACTCATGGAATAGAATTTATCTAGTAATTTTATAAGGTAACAATGGTTCTACAAAATGAATAGGTCAATAAACAAGTGGGTGTTCAGAAACTCAAGAGAGTTAAAATCATAAAGGAAAATAATACAGCTTCATTGGGTAGACCATGAAACAACATTAACTCCTAAAATAGTAATTTCAACTGCAGCATGATAATGTGGAATATTTTTGGTCAGGCTTTGGGTAGATATTATATTATATTAAAAAAAGATTCAATTTTTAATAGTTTTGCTTACCTGACATGTTACCAGTTGAGAAAGATAATGAGTGCACAAGCACGTTAGTCTTTAATAATGAACACAGAAGTGGAAAAAGGGAGCTGGCCCAAAAAGGGATTTTGCAAGCCCTGAGAAGCAGTTTGTCAAAGTAGTGATTCTGGCTAACAGATCTCATGTATTCAGCCAAACTCTCTGACTCTTTAAGTTGAAATTGAAGAATGAAATAAGGCAGGANAAAAGTTGTTGTCTTTTAAACCACAACAGTTGTGAACTAAAGATGGCAAATGAATGACTGAGTCTTGGGGATCAGAAACCAGAATTTCATACTTTTCATGTAAAGGTGTATGACTATTTACTGACTCATGCTTACTGCATGAAAACAAAGCATTTCCAAAGAGACAAAAAGAGATGAAGTTCCACACACATCCTGAAAAATCTATTCATATAAATTATTTTAATTTACTCTGGAGGAAAAGGCTCACAGGTAGGATTGGATCTTTCTTACTCAGCTCAGATCACATGCCCTCCTTTGTAAAGAGCTGATGCAAATCAGAACACTTAGAAAAAAGTTTTTCAAAGCAATACTAATTTATATTTTTTTCAAACTGCATGCAAAAATAATGATGCCTCTCATTCTTAATAGGATTACAGATGATAATATGCTTGATGATATATAAAATACTTTTT
>VZTR01029807.1:44328-59070 GCA_013400775.1 Chaetops frenatus | reverse complement strand
TTTTTTTTTCCACTTCGGGTTGCATTAAGATAGAAACCTGAGTGTGAAAATCTTCAAAGTTTGTCTGCTGGTTTCACAAGATTTAGTCCATTGTATGAGTTACACATGCGGAGGTTAGTGAGGAAATTGGCCTTTCAAAAAGCTTTTCACACACTTGGCCCAGTTCCCTGTCAGGTGCCAAATGAGAATCGTATAAACTCTGGAAAACCAGTGCTGTAGACACCTCAAAACCTCTGCCTAGGTCCAATTTGAAAAACAGACTTTTATTTTTTGAGAGTAAAATTTCTGCTTTTCCAGGACTACTGTGCATTGACAAAGACTCAAATGGTCAAAGGCATCATAAATCAGTCACGAAGATGAAAGCCAAGAGATGCTGACATGATGTCACAATTGTCGTAAGCAGGGGCAGTTTCCTTGTTCATGGCCTGGAAACACTGGTACACTGCTAATGAACAGCTCTCTTCTAAAAACTTGCTTAATATTGGGGAATAACTGGATGAAAACAATCGAGAAAGTAATTAATTGTTTTCAACCTTTGAATTCATTACTTTTCTTCTGGGTAGCCTGTAAACTAAAGCAGTGTGCTCAGGACAGTGCATGTAGCTGACATTTTCTGAGAAGGAAATAGAGAGACTTAGTTTTCCCTCCTTGCTAGTTCATCAGATTTTGCTAAAATGGCTGCAATCAAGCCAAGACTTGGTAAATATCAGAGTACAAAGGCCGGGTGCAGATGTGCCCTTTGGCATTTTCATTAAAAATATTTTTCAATAACACTAGGGAAAATTCTGGAGAAATTATATTAAGTAATAGGGTTAGAAAGTATTTTCCAAACCAGCTCTAGGAAAATAAACATTAGAGAAAAGCTACAGGTACCCTTCAGTATGTCCCACTTCTGGTCAGCTAAGTATTACACTTGTGATACACAATTTATTTAAAAGGCAGATTACACGTGGCAGCAACTGCCACATAAACACAAATTGGTTTGTGGTCAGTGGATTGGGGTTTTTTTGTCACAATCCCTGAGCAAGGGGTTGAGGGGAGATAGAAAAATATGGCTCAAAACAGTTTAGCCATGACCCTCCCAGGCATGAGACTGGAGTTACTACATCACTCTTACTGAGCTAAAAAAACTTCTCAATAAGAGAAGAAACAGAAGCAGTTCCACCATTAAATGTAAATCTCGTGGAACAAGGGAGCCTTAACAGACACTTAGTTCCTTCTAGAGGAAGCATGACAATTTGGTCCTTAATTTCAGCAATAACCCATTATTTTATCCTAGTTTCATTCCACTTGGTCTGGAGGGCTTTTCTATAAAGCTTGGAGACGAAACAGAAATAAAATAAAAAAATAAAAAATCCTTTTGATTGCAAGTACAACCAAGGGAGAACTTAATTTCAAAAAGCCTTAAAAGGCATTAAAATGTTATCTTTTTTTCCCTCCCCTCATTATACAACAGTAGGTAATCGTCTGAATTACAAGTCACGTTTTACATAGAGTCTTAAATTACGTTGCTAAAATATTGATACAGCCAGACCTGGTTAATTCAAACCAGTTTTCTTCTCATTAAGATTTAACAGAGGCTGAAGCATTTATGGTATAATGTCATGAAGACTTAGGGACAAAGGGAATACAGCAAGTGTGAATTAGGTGGGAACACAACAGTAACTGAATTACATTAGAAATAAAGAGAATATTTGATGTGGAGAAAACAATGTTCTTTGGGCTAATGGTAAGGGGTGAAGACAAGGCCAGCCACCCTCCCCAGAGAGGTTCCATGTGAGCAAGATTTTGTTGGCCCCTTCTCATCTGCCACCATCTCTGCCCAGTGGGTGCCACTGGTGTGCATCGGACACCTCCCTGAATGCCACACAAGCCTTGCTACCTCTCAGGTGGCCCCATTTCAACTCCAGCCCCACATCACAGCTCTGTGCTGGGCCCTGGGTCTGGGCAGCACAAACAGACAAGATGGTAAATCTAAATGCACTTTTAAATCTCGTGGGAAATAAAGGAGTAGTTCAAGTAACTGCATTAAAAAACACTTTATGAAGTCATCACTTTGCAGAATGGCAGTATGGCAGTACATGCACTGTAGCTTTAGATCAATATAAGATACAACTTCATTTAATCCAGAAGAAACACCAGCATGTAGTAATTGTGACAATGATAACAAATATATTCCTGAGAAGTGTTGCAAAGATGTGACAAAGATGTTCCAGGTAATTGTAAGCTGCCTGTACTATCACAGACTGCAGATCCGTCAACAGCAGCAAAGTATCTTTAGAGCAACAACTCTAATGAGGCAAAAGTAAGCAAAAACTTTCATGAGCTCAGATCCAGTCCCAAGATATTCAGCTGAAGCATGATTGCTGTTATGGCTGTTACTTCCTATCAAAAGATTGCCTAACCTGAAGACTAAGTGGCATGATACAAACTTAGGCAAAAAAATACCAAGGTTTTCATTCTTATAGAATCCAAGTACTCAATGATGAATAAAGTCATTCATGAGAAAATTTGTTACAAAATACAGAAATTGGAAAATCCAAGTAATTGCATATTTAAAAAATCACACTTCGACCACATTCCTACAACATTACCTCTCTCAAAAACAACAAAAAGTACCTATAAAGACAAATCAAACACTGAATCCAGAAGATAAGAGAACCTGCTGGTCTACATCATGGCCATGCATTGCTCCCTCAAAGTAGTTGCAAAAGCATGGGAATATCAAGAAGGGGACAAGAAACATTCTCATTAATGAACAGTAAAATTATTATTAAATTCCCGAGGAAAGCAGCATATACTTTCTTTATCAATATGCAACTGGAATCTACAGAAATGCTGATTTGGAATTAACTTATTTAATTTATTTAGAAAAAAAAAATCAGGTAACTTTTCTTAGTGTTTCTGAGTTTGAAAAAGACAACTTCTTCAGGGCTCCAGCAACAGAAATAAATACGCAGTAAATCTACACACAATGCTTTAAAATTATAAAATCTGTAATCACACCCAAATTTGCCTGTTATGGCCACTTACAGATGGATAGTATAGAGCACATGTGTAGTTTAGAAGTTCCAGGAGCTTGTTTAACTGAAATTACACAGCTCCAGGAAGACAGAGGCTTTCTTTCAGCAGTGACAAAACCAGAACTTCCCGGACTGAACATTTATCCTTCAACTATCCCACTGCCTTTCTGCCCACAGAAAAGATGAACACATCTTCCCATAACATCAGACTACACCATCCATCTCACTAATAATTAAAGAGCAGATAAATGATTCCTTTTTTTCTTACTGCACATCAGAACCAGAGTTCTTAAAATGTAAAAATGAAATAATATAACTCATAGTGGGCATACTAATTCACATTGCATTTGAAGGCACTTCCAGGCCTTACAGCAGAACTAAAACACAACTCTAAAATCTGTTTCACAAAAGGAGCTTGATATCTTATCTCCAGCATTTCTGAGTGTGATAGCTCTGCACAGCTCTACAGAGGTTAAGCAAACTAGAGACTAAAATTCTGCAAACCGTCTTTGAGCAAAAAGCTACACTGCAGCTACAGCTCAACTGTGATGAGGTCAGGAAAATTTTATGGTGACACAGGACTTTTCACTTGCACTCCTACTTCTGAGAAACACAGAATGTATAAATAGTAAATAAATCACAGGTCTCTATTATTTATTATGCAGCAACCTGGAACTTCCTCCTGACGTCTACAAAAAAGTAACTAAAATATTCATAAGTGTCCTAGTTTTCAATATTCACTACAATTGTAGTGAATAACTACAACTGCAGCCAAGCTCTGCTGGTTTTGCATAGAAGTCTTAGCTGGTTTCCTCAGAGAGGAGCAAGGCAGGATCAAAACAAGGGTGTTCTCCACAAAGACACCACTGCCCAGCTGTTTTCCTGTTCCTCTGGTTTCACCAGGTAGCATGATACTGTCATGGGGCTAAGCAAAACCAGGAGGCACAATCAATTTTTTCCTACTTCTGCATAGACCAGAAAACCAACTAACCTTCCCAACTTGTGTGTGCAAGAAGAGAAAGAGAATTCTGATAAATAGCAAAGAGACTCAGATACTGAAATTTAAAGTAAATATAGCAGCTTGAAGAAAATAGTACATCATATTTTTGGAAATTCTAAGGGCTACAAATGTGGCCACCAGGACAATGTTGAATGGTCCAGTAAATGGCTACAAGATACACTAGTGAAATCAGTATGAAAAAAATGTTATCACTGTCAAAATAGATTGCTACTTAGACATAATTAAGAGAAAAATTCAGAGAACATATTCTTCAGTTTTATGGGAAAGACTCATTAAAAAGTTGTGAACAACACATCAAATTAAATGACAGAAATTACATTAAAATACTGAAAATACAACATCAGTGGGTTTTAAGAAAAGAAACTATCACTGGGTTAATATTGAGAACTACATGTTCCTTTTACAGCTTCTTTGCATAGTAGTTCAGACTACTGCTTCTTAGTTGGGAGGACAGATCCTACATCCAGTTATTATTATTAGGACTATTACCACTGTTATTATTATTAAATCAAACTTCACTTTTACAGATTATCCAATGGTAGCAAAAGAGACAATATATCATATCTGAAAAAAAGAAATGTCTTAATGTTCACTTTATGGCACTTAAGGCCATACGCCTCAACCCACATCTTTCAAGACGAAACTGGCAAGATTATTTGAGCCAAAGAGTGAGTTTGTACTGGACTGGCATTTCATTTGATATGACTGTGACATACTAAGAGATCCACACACACTGTTACAGCTCTTCTATCTAGAAGTCCACAGTTTGGGTTCTGCTTGGGCAGGAACAGTTAGGTTCAGGCATCATTCACTTTACAAAAGGAGTTTTTTTCTTCACTGGTCACTGCTGCCCCCAAAACCAACCAACTTTCTAAATTGTCTTCCATAGACAAGAAACTGCAAATGAGGAATGATTCATCATTCCTTTCCCCCCAAAGGATTTAGTGTGATGAGACATGTAGAGGCACTAATAGACTGTGAAGGAAGTGTGGGCTAAACTAATTGAGTAATATTGATCCACCGGTGCCAGGGAGATTATCATGAGCGCCTACTTGCCAGCTGCAAAGTTCTCGTGATATGGACGATTTGAGAAGTGAGTGGATTGGGAAAAAATTCAACCCTCCAACCAACTCTCAACAGTGCATTTAGCAACTCTGTTACAGTAACACTCAACACACACGCTGCATAGCCTGATTTATCTTTGGAGCTTCACAAATATTAGCTAATTAATCTTTCACCATTGTAGTTTCACTCCACAGCACATCTTAATTTTTCTTTATAATTGAAGCCAAAGATTTAAACTGGCACAGAACTGTGCACTATATCTAAGGAAAACCTCCCATGACCTCATCCTACTTAATTTGTCACAGCAAAAAACTTTAAAGAATGGATAAAGAAAACATGCATATTTATAGAATGAAATACAAGAATATCTCTGATTACTATTTAAAATAAAATGGATGTTGACAGTCATAACAGTCAGCAATCCTGTTTTACTGGAAGTTTAATGAGGGATTTGTAGTTGAAGTTGGTACTTTTGCATTGCAGCTGGCTGAAGTGCTAAAATGTCAAGCACTGACTGATTACTGTCTAATTACAAACCCATAAACAACTTTATATGGCTACAGAATTATTCCCCGAGGTCTTCACAGTGTTACTACCAAGACTAATTTCAAAGAGGTGCTTAACTTGTGCACTACATTTCACATAAATTTTTCTTGTTGGACATTTTGGCATTAGCACTGCTTAAAATCTGGATGAAACTTTCCCAGGTATCTTTGCAACAAAAAGCTCTGTCTCTTGCCTCTGAAAATAATTTAATTTTACTCCTAGACTTTACTTGCTATTGAAGCTGAAAATTGCATCAAGAGATATGGCAGTTTTGTGAGCACATAGATGCTAGCTGAAGACAAGAAAAAACCAATTCACTGCAACTCAATTGTGAAGGGGTAGAAAATTTATTGTGTGTGCTCAGTGTGTGCTCAGTCACTTCTTAGACAGAGCATTCAGAAACATAGCATATAGTATATAATTATTTATAAAATTATTTATTCCTGTGAGAGTGAGAAACCCTTCTGAGCTCTTTTGCAGTCATAAATGACCTCCACCCCTTTTACAGTACAGCAAATGGGCAAAGTGAAGTTTGAACTGTGCACAATTATGACTCTTCCCTCCAAGTGATTTGAAAGAGGAAAGAAATAAGCAGAATGAGCCAAAAGTGAGAGCAGGGCATGAGGAATGTGTCTTTAACTAAAGATATGGAAAAAGGTAGATGGTTGTTTCCAATGGATTGATTTTGGAACTATCTTATGAAACTTTTGGCTTCAGCTTTAGAGGATCTGACTTCATCAAATAGCTAAACGACAACAAAGACAAGCACAAATTCATTTGGATCAGAATTAATAGAGGATTAGTGTGCCATTAAGCTCTATGAATCTAAACTGCCCCCAAGAACACAAAAACCAGATTTTAATAATGAAATATTTTATTACATGTTGTAATAAAAATTTGAATTAGCAATACAAATGATATGACTTCTACTAGTGTCTTAGCATTTTTCTTAAATTGCATCATTAATTTAAGTATAAAATGACACACTGTAGTACATCAGTCATTAAGGACACTTCTTCACGTATTTTACACTGATTC
Organism: Chaetops frenatus; assembly: GCA_013400775.1. Classification (NCBI taxonomy): domain Eukaryota; kingdom Metazoa; phylum Chordata; class Aves; order Passeriformes; family Picathartidae; genus Chaetops; species Chaetops frenatus. Next base: position 52,377 of record VZTR01029807.1, on the reverse strand, counting down.
TGTTTAACATGTGCTATTTATTTCTTAATGTCTTATTAAACAGCCTATCTCATTATCTAACTATATCACACACATTGTACATCACCACACTGTGAGGTCAATTAAAGTTTTTGTTAAAATAACACAAGAATAGAGTATATTATTTCCTTGGTGTGTACTTTAAAAGCCAGTCTCAGGTGTGTATGATTATTTTGTGGTTTATGCAAATAAGCCATTAAGTTCCTAAGGAAAATTTCAGATTTTCAACACATTTTCAACTTACTTTTCTAATCTGAAAGTGTAAACCTGATTTGAGAAGTGTACAGCTTCAGCACCACTGTTTGTATAATGCATTTCCTTCACAGCAGAAGTGATTCTTAACCATTTTTATAATAAATAGCCTATTGTATTTATTGCATATTACATTTTTGTTTGTATCTCAGCATATTTTGCTTCACATAAAAATAATATTTTCACTGCTTTTTTAAGAGCTCAGTAGATTTTCTTAAGAACTTGGCTCTCTGAGCAGCCTAAAAAATGTTGCCTATTTGAGACAGCTAGCCAGTTCCATTGAATTCTCTAGAGCTGACTGTCCTGTAAATCTACAGCTTCTACCACAAAACTGCAGTTCCATGAAACTTTATACCATTATGTGTGCCCCTCTTTTCTGCTTCTCCCCAAAAACTGCATTACAGCTCTGATAAGAGGAAAAAAACCCACAACTAGTCTTGACTACCAAGCCCAGTAAGACAGATTTGCACGGGGTGGAAGCACTGGCACCCGCAGTGCTGCCATCACACTCTTATTTCCATCTTATTTAGCATGTTTTAATCTTGACAGCCTGGCTGAACTCTCATTTAGACCTCAATCACATACCTCCATGGTCCTCTGCAGTCTTATTCTAAGTTGGTATAAACACACTAAAGGAATGCTTTTTCTTCCCCCCTCAGAAGACAAAATCACATTGGTTTTGTGACTGACAATGAAGCTGCTTAAATGAGTTTCCCATTTGTCTTTCCCTTGACTGCTCATTCCTCTCTTCAGGAGTGTCAAAATCTCTCTCTACCTGAGATGTGCTGTTGTAATTTACGGCAAAGCTACTCAGTAAACTGAATTCCTAATTTGCTATTGATTAAAAATACACTTGAAATTTATTTAAAAGTTAACCCCTTCAATCTGTTCTGTTTCTGTGAAATGGAAAACAGATATGAAAAATGATCCATAAAGCATTGTTTTGGCATGTTTGACAGTGTGACAACATTTTTTTTAAAATCAAAATGAATAAGCTTCTGGCTGCCACTTTCTACTATAGCCAATGACTGCTGAGTGACTATCATTTACCTTTACTTACATCTTCTCTTGGAAGGTTTCATACAGATAACAACTCATATTTAAAATTTCCCACATTGGTCAGAGAATGCAGAGGAGCATTACTGCCACCAATTAGATATTCAACTGTAGGCTTTTCAAAGCTAACTTGTACAGCTATTTAAATGCCATACTTGTCCTTCTCCTAGGAGTAGAAATGTGAGTTTATTGGTTTTGTTCATTCTACGCTGGAAATATATAAAAACAACCTGAAAGCATACCATTACCATAGATGATAGTATTATCACAAGTTTAGATTACATTCCAAGTTCTACTCTGTTATATGAATGCTTTAATTTACCCTGACTATAATTTCTGTGCCTCCAACATATGGAATAAAACATGCACTTGTGAGATGGAGTGCTTTCTTTTTCTCCTCTATTGCCTCATCTACTTCACAACTTCTGTGATTTTTCCTTCCTGCTTATAGAGATTTTCCTGGAAGTGGCTAATAAATCACTGTTCCTTAAACATGCTGCTGAAGTTTCCATAAAGATGGACCTTCTTAAATTAGTATAGAAATACACATATTATCTTTATGCTGCTGACTCAGGAGTGCAGCATTTGCACCTATTAGGGTACCCCAGGGCACGGCATCCTCCCTGGCAAGGGAGAAGGCCCCATCAGATCTCAGGAAGAAAGGCAGAAGCCTCTCACTCTTGGTGCATTAATAGGAGGAGAAGGGGAAGGTAGGCATTTAGGGGGTGATTTTTGAAACAATATTGTCTTCATTCCCTCCTCAGCTGCATGGCCAAAGTAATTTACCTCTAAGCTCCTAAGAGACTCTGGCACTGGCAGAGGCTCATGGAGAGCAGAATACTCACTACTCATCCTAATGATGCTATGCCACTGTGAAAGGGGTGATTTATGGGCTCAGAAAGAACACATGTGGTATAGAGAATAATTGAGGATCCTTGAAGGGAGGGCACTCAGCAGACATTACTCCTAAACTGACATCACAAAGACCAGCAACTGACTAAAACAAGAAACCACATTTAAAGTGAGACTGCCACCAGAGCTACATGCAAACAAGGAGAGAAGAACTGGAAGGGGAAAGAGAGAAAAAGTTGAATAACAGGTGTTGAAATCTTCATTCTATCTAAAATACTCATTAAATTACCTATACTTTAATGACAACTTTTCTTTTGTTCCTTGTGCTTTCAATCTCTTTGCATCCTAAGCAAGTTGGCTTGATTACAACTAACAACTTCTCCATCATGGTCGCTCTCTGTCTTATTCCTCAGTTAGTCTGTGTTTTTCCCCACTTATATTTGACTGCATTGTACTGTTACATCTCTCATTAATTTCTCACCAACTTGCTTTTTATTTGAAACAAGTGCTATACCTCTCAGCAGAGGTATGTCTCCATTACATTATTTCTGTATGAGGTGTTTATGTACATATGGTCAAACTGAGAAGGCTTGGTTAGACAAGATAGCAAAGATGTTTTCCTGGACGAAGCATCTGAAACAACAAAAAAAAATAAATTATGCTTAAGAAATGAAACAAAAGAAACAGAAGTAAGAGCAAATTGCTACTTTGGAAAGCCCTAAATACAGACAAGTTTCAAAGGCTCCTCAGCACTGTGAGAAAATTCTGAGTGATGAAAATGGGAGAAAGCAGTACATTTTCCTGGAACAGAGTTTTATTCATATTGATCCTGCCTAAGCTCCCTTGTGCCCTTCTTCAGGTAAGGTCTGAAATACAAGCCACAAACACCTGTGGCAGTATTTTATCTTAAAATGTAAATTATTACTGAAAGTCAGAACGTCCTGCTGAGATGCAGGAGGCCTGGGGCCTTGGACACAGATATCCTTGCCCATACTTTAAGGCTTCCTGCAGTGCCATGCATGTGGATCCGTTCTCCTCCAATGAACAAAAATCTCAGTGGCTAATTAGCAGTGTGCATAAATAACTTCTGTGGGAAAGACACATTTTGGAAGTAGTAATTGGCACACTGTCAGCTCTGATTTGCAGTTATATTGCATGACCGGCATACGGCTGCAAAGAAGAAATCATTCATTGCCTCAGCCTATTGCAGTATCTACTTAAGTAGCTTAGATGAGTGGAAGTGGAAATAAAGTGATTATTCTAATTATCAAAGGCTCACAGGAATAAATTGAGCCATAAGAAATTCACCCTCACTTAATAAACTGCTTAAAATTAGCACTGAACCAACAACAGGAGAGTCAAAAGCTGTGTGAGGTTCAGCTGACCTAACTGCAGCAGCACAGGACAGCAGCAGGTACCAAGCAAACTGGGACACACTCGTCTTGCCAGTCTCTGCTGAAAAAGACACCAGCTAACATCACTAAAGGACTCTGGCTAGACTTGAAAACAACAAGGATGACATTTAAATTGAGTTTGAATATCATTAATCTATTTATATTTACTGAAACATACTGCCCTTTGCTTCCATCCTCTGGCATTTGTCCATTACAGCTGTGTGCCAAAAGTGAATTGTTTCATTAAAATCTGAAGCAGAAGTTACTGATGTTTTGAGTTAAAAAAACTAGTCTTTTAAAAAGATATTATTTGTTAATAGAGAATATCTGATCACCATGATTCACTGTCCACACTTAATTCCATCAAGCATTCATATTCCCAGTGCATTTCAAATATACCCACAAGCACATTTTCAGAGAAACTGTAATAGTATTTTCTTTATAAAATAAAATTACAGATAGATTTGATTTCTTGGTTTTCCACAAAATTATAACAGCATAGAATTTCAGCTGCTTCATGAGTGGAACTACAGAGATTTCATTTAACTTGAGTCTTTGGGGGCTTGGAGATTTTTTCAGCATTTAATATGCTCTGCATAAAACCAAAACACTCAGAAGAAAATCCTCCAGCAGATTTTTAATGATCTGGGTGAAATAATACTTTGAAATCTCACAATTTCTTCTCAGAATAGCACCTGGATATAACCTGAAATATCAATTATTCATTGTCTAATGTAAAAGCACAGTACTAACTACATGGCATTCCACATTACATTTATTATATGCCTTAGAAACTAAATTAAAATGATAAAAATATAAAGTATTTAAATGCCAATAGCCACAGCCATACAAGTTCAGTAGCACAGGCCAGATACAAGTTAGCTTCATTTACTACTGATTACATCTAAAAAAGTGCTAGTCCATCCTGTGCAATCATTTAAGGGTTATTTGTGATTAATAATATAAGAAAAAAAATGTAATCACAGAAGGCTTAGATTACCAGGACTGCAATTTAAATATCAGTAGCTAAATACAACTTTTCTTTTTTACAACTTACTGCAAATTCATGATCCATACACTAGAATAACACTTCTGTGTGAATTGCCCTACTTTCTTACTAGCAACATACAGTGCAACATATAATGCAGAAAATAGGCAGAATTATTTGGTAGATGTTATTAGCACTGCTATGTGCTAATAAATGAGTGCTACAAAATGAGGCTTTGCTGTTTGTTCTCAGACTGTTCCCAGAAGCAAAATACAGACTTGTGTATTTTATTCAGGTACTGTTCTCCTCCATTATCATATACATTCACTTTAAAAATGATTTTCAATGACCACAATTTACTGAACTTTGACCACCAGATTAAGGTTTTGCTAACAAAAATGTAAGAAAAGAGCTGCTGGAATTAAATGGTGCTCAAATACCAAAAGAGAGTGTTTGAACTTCAGGAGTGATCTTGAGATTGCAAAACCTTAGTAAAGTGAAATATTTAAATTTGCAAATAGATTTAAGTCTTATTTTAAGCATAACAGGTATACTGTGTGCTTCTGTGACCCAAAAATACTGTTTATAATGGTGAATTTTGTCTACTAGTCTGAGCTCAAAAATGCTGCAAAATGACTGAGCCTAGCAGTGGGATTAGACTCAGTTATACAACTGTTCATCCATCCATCATATGTGTCTCTATTCATCTCAATGTTTCCAGTTATTTCTTCTCTAGGACTCTAACTGTTAAAAAAAAAATAAAAAATCAATTTTTAATTATTCTAAGTTAAATCTGTGCTTTTGCAAAACAGGATTCTTCAGCAGGTACCATAACAAAGCCATTACCTCATATGATTACAATAACTGAACCACGATCCTTATCCACTGGCTTAATTGTGTCAATTAATAGATAATTTTACATCCCACATATTTTACCTTACTAACGAGTAAGGAAAACCCATTAATGTAATTATGCAATGTTGGAACACAACAAGGGAGCAATGATAGTTCATTTAGATTTGACTTTGCAACAATGCACCTTGCAGTTTGCATGCTACAAAGCTGCAGCTTGCATTTTTTAAGGACCGCGTCCTATTTATGCCAATAAACATCCTGAATACCTCCAACTTGTGAATGAGGTAATGAGATGGATCTTAGCAGTTCTAAATGTTCTCACTCAATACAAGAAAAAATTGTACACCTCAATCCAGATATTTCAGAGTACTGCTTTTAAAAGAAGTACTTGCCACTTCCCTTTTACTCATTTATTACCATTTACCTAATTTATTACTATTTTACAGTCTGAAGTTCAAGGGACAGACAAAACAAAAGAGCAAAAAAGACAAAACAAAACAAGCAAAAGAGAAACTCATACTTTCAGTTAAATATATTTACATGGGAAAATGATTACGCTGTTGAAGTTGTTGCAGAGACAATGGATATCAGAATGAAAAAGCTGAGATATGACTCAAAAGCCTAGAAATAGTCACTGTAATTTTCAAAAATTTTTTTCCTCATTCAGAAAAAGTTACACCTCTAGGTACACTGCAGCTTAAAGAGCCATAAGGACCATAAGTTGATCAAAATAAATATTAAATAGAAAGGACTGGCACTAGAAATGGTGTATGAGATGTGTCACTACCAGAAGCAATTGGGTTATATTCATTTTTACTAGTTCAGGATTTGGTAATTTGCATTTAGAAAGAACACTTGTTCCTTTTTATTTCTTGTAAGAAGAATGCTTAGAAAGACATGATTCATGTTCCAAATGTCTAGGTATAATAAATATGCATAAGCTCATGAACTCACATTAATTACATTAATTTTAATCCCTGAAAAACAGGTCATAAGACATGGTTTTCCACTATTGCTAAAAACAGTTTGTTGCAACAGCTCTTTAATGAAATTTTCTTCTGCCAAGTGTAAAAGTAATCAAGCTACAAGCCAGTGATGTTCAGAAACATCATTAAAAAGTTATAAAAATTTGCATGTAAATGAGCATCTTACTACTTTCTCAAAAAAATCAGCTAGCCATGTAGCAATCTGCAAATAACACGTTTCCAAAGCCCATATAAACACTAAAGAATGACAGTTTAGATACAAAACTAGAACAATAAGGATTGACAAAAGCACTAATTTATCCATCTGTGTTCACCATTACAGAGGTGAAAACTACAGCTGAGTATCAGGCTTTTAACATAAACCAGTCACAATCAGAATAAAACATAACAGAACAATGAAGCTTAGGAATTTTACAAAAATGGAACTTCATAGCAGATATTAACTCATTAAAAAGATTACAGGCTCCAGGCCATAACCTGTGGACAACCAAAAACCTGCACAGTACTGCTTTTTAGCCCTTAAGAAAGACAGTACCTCTTTGATCCAGAAAATTAAACCTTTTTTTTTTAAAGACATTAATTTAAAAAAAATCACTTTCCTGCAGCAATGTAATTTCATATCGAATGGGAGAGAGGAAGATAAGAGGTTAACAGAGGAGAAATTTGCTATGCACAACACTGAATAGGCTGGAGAAGACACAAACACATTTTCTGACATGTGACACCGTACCTGGTGACATGGGAAATTGCCTTCACACGGTGGTAACGATTACACAGACTGTAATCAAGAATGCAATGCGTGACAATGGATGGATGGAAGGTAAAAGAAAGAAAAAAAAGAGAGCAGGAATGAGAATTATATTCAAACACATATAACACAAATGAACAACTAGAAAACTTCATGGACATACTGAAGTACCCTCTTCAAGTCACTCCAGACCTCTAAACTAAACTAAACTGATCATCTTTACAGACCTTACCTTGATTTTTGCTTACTTTCTGCTGGTAGCTGCAGTAAAGAAAGACTGGTCCTCTCTGAGTGTAACATTCCAGTTGATATTACCCTCCGTTATTAGAGTATTACAGACTGGAAACAAGTCCCACCACTGCCACCAGAGTGCAACTGGTTTTTTGTTGTTGAGCACCTTGACTTTACATGTTACATTAGGTTATGAACACATGGAGCAAGGTGTTTAACATCTTTTCAACCACGGGAGAAAAATCCTGGTTAAACTAACAAAAGAAGCGTTTAAAATTTATCTTGATATATTCCAAAGAGGGTTAGATGATTATAAAGCAGGTTATAAAATATACATATAAAAATATATAAGAACTACCTCCACCAAAACTTCACCCTGTAACTGCATCTTCTATTTTTTATATATCCACAAGAAGAAACAAATGGAGAGGCAAGAGAAGTACAGCTCACACCAAGCTCTGACTCTCTGGTTCAGCAGGGTACCCAAGGGGAGCTAAACAATGTGCAGATGTGATCCATCTGCTTTCACAAAGCCCAGTTCAGGCATTATTTGACTTTTTCTGAATTTGGTTCCCCATATTTTTTTCGTGCTGGAACACCACTTCGGGGGTTCCTGTGGTTTGTTCCTTGGCTGATGTGTTTAGGCTCCCCCTCCTGAACAAGGCCATC
>VZTR01029805.1:90339-142954 GCA_013400775.1 Chaetops frenatus | reverse complement strand
TTTTTTTTTTTTTTTTTTTTTGGTATGGGCTTTGCCCCCTGCTGAGATCAGGTTTTTCACAAGAAAACACCAGGATCTTTTTCTCGAGGAGTGACTAAAAAAGCCGAATCCAGTAATGAAAATAGAAAGGTAAGATTGTTTCTCTTTGTGCATTGGTTTATTTTATCTAGACTCACTTTCGTGAGTTTCTTTTGCTATTTCCCCAACCCCATCCACTAGACTGTTGCTGTTAGAGCCCTGCATAACTTAGAGGCATTAGAAAACCAAATCACTTAAGCATGGTTCTATTTTTCAGCTCATTCTTGAGCATGTTGCAGTACAAAGCTTCACACAGTCATCTAGAGAATCCTGTTGTTTCCCTCCTTCCACTGAGGAAAAAACAGTAATTCATTCTTACTTTTGCCTTACTTTTGTTTTATAGCTTTAAAGGAGATCTCCATCCCTCTGGGGACTTCCCTCTTAACTTCACAACAGCTTACTGCCTGTAACTGGATTTGGTGGACAACCCTGCTGAGCACATTCTGGGGATCCTGGAGGATTATACCAGTTAGTTTTTTCTACCATGTTTTTTACAAGTTATGGCTTCTCTTTACAAAACTATGTTGGTTCTTCCACAAGATATTTTTATCCAAGTATCAACTTATTTAATTCTATGGTTTATTATATTTTTGAAAAATTTTCTTGGTACATTTGCAGATTTAATTCACTGGGGTTACCAGACTAATTTTAAAATTTTTTCATCATGTTTACTACTTTCTATGCTTGATACTGAGACAGTTTTAACTGCATGGTTGCATATGGCATGAATTGATTTCATTTAGAACTTGTGGGGAGCGGTATTGCTTGTCTTTGACTGTCTTCTCAGCCTAGCTGCTATATTCACAGTGTCCAAAAATAAAGTCTCAGAATTGTCTGTGAAGTTTTGTCTCATAATTATATACTTGAGCAATCCCACATATCCTACCTCCTAGATTTGCAACTTTTTAGACCTGTCTCAGCATGTCACAGCAATGCATCTGATGCTGTGTAGGTCAGGCAGTGATACTGTAGGGATATCACTGCCTACAACAGATATTTTGTGTTACCTGAGTCAATATGGCAAATTCATTTGTGTGCTTAGACTCTAAGTAATCTTTTATAAACTACTTCTCTATTACTAGAACAACAGCATCTGTCTGTCCTCTGTACATCTTGGAATGGCAAAATCTCTGCAATAATAACATGTGCCAATAAAGATCTTTGGAATCAGTGGATATTAGTGATGAGTACTCCTGAATATGCTATTAAGCCCTTATCTGCATTTTCAGACACCTATCTAGATTATTTTCGTGTTACAAATGGTAGAAAGTAATTTTCTTTTGTGACCTAATAAAATTTTTGTAGTCATAACTAAACCTACTATTATTAAAACCATACTTACAGACAATAGCACATTTTCTTAATGCATGACCAGTCAAATAGCTTTAGCAACAATTAAGGGATCAATGATACACATTGAGGAAACTTCAGAGAGCTTGGTGTATTAAATTTCCTTGAGAATTTTTCCTCAGTTGTGGCCTGAGCTGTGCAAATTGGCTGATTTCCTTCCTTTTCACTGTCTGTGCTTTCAAACTAAGGTAGTTGTTGTCTTACTACTTAATGTCTGCAGTCCTCTATTTCCAGGGTTTTGTTGACAAAATTTCTTGTCAACAGTCATTTGTTTATGAGTATGAAAAATCTTCAAAATTCCTCATGCTTATTACTGGCATGCCTATGTCACTGACTGTGCTAAACAATCTCAGACTAACAGAGTTTATGCAGACCTACCTTAGCCTTAGTCCTCAGATTTTGTGCTACTGAAGTTTCCTTAGCAGCATTTTAATTCTCCTTAAGAGCTATAGATGACTTCAGGTAAAATTCACACACAAGAGTGCACAGAGCACCTGAGATTTCAGTTTAAAATAACTCCATTTATATGTTTCTGTTTACAGCGCATACCGGGAGTTTCTAGATCGTAACATGTAATAGGGTCTTGATAGGATTTACTGGTTTCCTTCTAGGTTTCCAGAATATTAGGTGCTAAGGAGATTGATGAAAATGGAAATTAATTGTCTAGTCATTTATTCCTTTTGCTCATGTGGATCAGTTAGAGCAAGTCTGGAGAAGGGACATGAAGATGGTCAGAGGGCTGGAGTAACTCTCCTACGAAGGATGAGAGAGGGAGGCTCTGGGGATACCTTGAAGCAGCCTTCCAGTGCCTGAAGCAGGCCTATATGAAAGCTGGAAAGTGTCTTTTTCTAAGGGCCTGAAGTGACAGGACAAGGGCAACGGATTTGAACTGAAAGAGGGTCCATTTAGATGAACTATTAGGAAGAAATTCTTGACTGTGATGGTGGTGAGGCACTGGAACAGGTTGCTCAGGGAAGTTGTGGATGCCCCATCCTTGGAAGTTTTCAAGGCCAGGCGGGATGGGACTTAGAGCAAACAGGTCTAGTGAAAGGAATCCCGGTCCATGGCCAGGTGTTTGGAACAGGATGATTTTTAAACTCCCTTTTAATCCAAATAATTTCAAGATTCTGTGATTCTACTCAAACCTGTTTGCAGGAGATTTTCAAATAGTGGTTGGAAAAGCTGCATTTGTGTAGATCTCTTCCTGATTCGTGTGTGTAGGCCGAACAGAAATTGCAGTTCCTATGTGAATAAATTGAAAATTCTGGTGATATTCTTTTGTATGGGCACAGTGAAGCTGACCTTTATCAAAACTGGTGGAAACTCAGAATTCAAGTACATTCAGTTGAAAGAATTTTTTAAATTCTTTCTTTGTTAAAAACACTTATACATTATACAAAGATTATTAATTCTAACTGATCTTAGTCAAATCGTGAAAGAGTGAGCAACTTAAAAATCCAGTTAGTTAAACCATGCCAGATACTTAATGCATGACATGCATGATACATTAAGATAAAACCAGCAAACCAAGACAATCAATTCAAATGGATTTCCAGACTACTACAGTGGTCTGATGGAAGTATATACTCACATCATGCACGCTTCCTGCAGCTCCCTTTGTCAAAACCACATACCACTGAGAACATGAAATGTGGCCAGAGCTGATAAAAAAAGTTATATCTTTCAGTAATTTAAGCAATTGCTTCTTCACAGAAAAGCACTGTTTCAGCAATTTTCCCATTGGTGTAGACATATTAATGAGGTTAAAATTGGTGACCTAATGAAATGAAACTTAAGCAAGATTCTCTGTGTCCAGGGGGAAATCTTTATATATGTCAGAGTAACATATTTACAGTAAACATTTGACAGTGGTGGACTGCCAGTGTTCTTATAAGGGACCAGAGATCTTCAGTTACAATCAAGAAAATTGCAGGAACCCCCTTAGTGGAGCCACAGTCCAGCAAAGATGATAACATTTGCCACATCTAGTGAATATTTAGTCTCAGGGGAATTCTCCTGGCCCATGCAGATACAAATAACATTCACACACAGCTGGCTGCAGAGATCAGTACAGAAAGCAGTGCTGTTCCTGGCTCCCCCACAGACACCAACAGAACTCACACAGACATCACCACCACTGTCAGCAACTGCTCTGCCTTCTCTGGAGACCACCAGGACAGGGGGCTCCAGGCAGGCACCCTCCCTGCTGAGCTGCACCCTCCTTGTCCACCATGACACAAACATCCATGGGTCTCTCAAACACCAGACAGTCTGTCCCCACCATGTCTGGCCTGAGGCCCTGCCCAATGCCTGGGCCCCATTTGTCCATCCTCCAGCCCTGACCTGGCTGGGCTAGGTTGAGGTTCTGTAGCATTTGTTCCTCAGCTCACCACAGGGCAGATAGAAAAGGCACTACCACAGTTTGCTTTCATGTAAGCCACTGCTTTTATCCCTCTTCCTCCCCAGTTTCCCATGCTTGCTGCTCAAGTGAGCTTGCAGGCACAACCTCTCAGTGTCCATATAGTGTGATGAGGATAGCTTCCAGATGATTAAGGTAATTGGCACATTTTGAATGATTACTGTGTAGGAAAGTGGTCACTTAGGAAAAGGGGATAAACAAAGCTACAGAATAATATGGATTATATTTTCATTGTCCCCTACAGAAAACAAAAATCATATTGCTCCTTTTGATATTTGGATGAATGTATCAAACAAAACTGGATATGTACTGTTATGATAGCACAGAGCATTCAGCTCCAGGCATCAGTAAAGGCTCGGGGATGAAGGGGTTGAGAGCAGCCTTGTCAAGGACTTGGGACTGCTGGCAGATCAGAATTTGGACATGACCTGGCAATATGTGCTTGCAGCCCAGAAAGCCAGACGTGTCCTGAGTTGCATCAAAAGGAGTGTGACCAGCAGGTCAAGAAAGGTGATTCTGCCCCTCTACTGCTCTCCTGTGAGACTCCAGCTGGAGTAATGTGTCCAGCTCTGGTGCCCTCAGCAAGGGAATGACATGGACCCATCAGAGGAGGGCAATGAGGATGGTCGAGGGCTGGAGCACCTCCCCTGTGAGGAAAGGCTGAGAGCTGGGGCTGTTCAGCCTGGAGAAGAGAAGTCTCCAGGGAGACCCTAAAGGAGCCTTTCAGTAATTAAAGGGAGCTTATAAGAAAGCTGGGAGACAGAGTTTTTAGCAGGCCCTGTTGTGATAGGACAAGGGATAATGCTTTTGAGCTAGAAGAGGGTGGATTTCAATATAAGGAAGAAAGCTTTTACTTGCAGTGTCGTGAAACACTGGAACAGAATGCCCAGAGAGGTTGTGGATGCCCCATCTGTGAAAACATTCAAGGTCAGATTGAACAGGGCTCTGAGTAACATGATCTAGTTTAAAATATCCCTGCTAAGTGCAGGGGGATTGGACTAGATGAGCTTTAAGGGTTCCTTCCAACCCAAACCAGTCCATGACAGTATGATTCTGTGATTGTCTTAAAGTGCAGATATCTGGAGGAATGGACTGAAGGGAATATGAGATTAATTTAGGTGTTTGCATGTTTTTTTCTCTCCATGTATTTCTATTCATTTACTATAGAGAAACGTGATTGTCTTCATAAAATGTTCCAGTCTACTTAAAACATGTTTCTGTTACATCCATTGAGAATATAAGGAACTGATACTTAGCATCAAATCTCTCCAACCATTTGGGATACAGTATAATTTTCTCCTTTGAATGGAGAAGACATGATATGCCTTTCTGATTTTTGCACAATAGTCTACAAACTAATGAAATTCTACAGGTTCAGGTGGCCCAGCTCCTATTTTGTCCCCTTGAAAAGTAATAACTAAGTCAGGACTGAACAATGATTTATGATAAACTTAAGTCAGCTTCCAGCTGACCTGTGTCTTTTGAGTACTTGTCCACTAAAAACCGACTAAATGAACTTTCTTGTGAATACATTTCCTAACCAAAAAATGATTACATCAAAGGCAAATATCACCACTACATTAAATGAAATTAGCTGTAGTCCTGACAAATCTAAACTTTTGGGTATTTGGGTATTTCCAGGAATGTGAATGAAGCTTCTGTGCTTTTTGCCCCAAAAAAGGTTGTGATAAGTGTTCTTATCTTACCAGGGAAGGTCTATCTATCAATGCTGGGTGGTGAGTGCAGCTCATCTCAAGGGATTTCAAGGAAAGAAGAGGGTATGTAAGGTATGTAAAGAAAAAATTACCCTGGCAAGTAGGTAGACTAGACTGCTGCTTCAAATAATAAGTGGATTTTGCATATATAAATCCAAATCTAAACAGTATGTAGGTTGGTGGGATCTAATTTTTTATTAACTTCTTAAGAAATTCAATTGTTATTCTTTCACCAGTGACACTGACATTAATTTTATTTTGCTAGCTGCAGTCTGTGACATATATTCCAAGAAGATTATTCTTTCCTGAAGATTGTTGCCTCATTTCAGTTAAAACTGAATTTTATTTCTACCAAATAATTCATTAACTCTGTCTCTGATGTGTCTGGGTTAGAAAATAACAAGTGTTATATTAGAGGATGAAGAGGAAAGAAAAAGATAAATTTCCTTTGACTTCACTGCTTCTTTTGTATTCCAAAAGCTTTCTGAAAGTTACCAGGAAGTTCTGTAAAATCATTGGCTGAAGGGTGTTATAAAATGCATCGTAGTCACCTCTCCTATCTTCTCCCTTCTTCATAGAAAACTACTTTGTGATTGATTAAATGTTTCATCTTTAGTATAGCATTTAATCTGTCTCAGCTGTCAGTAGTTCTCAGTGAAGTTGAAAGAACTGTTCTCACTTAATTTAACAAGTTTCTATGTAGTAACTGAAACCACCTGAAAAGCGACATTCTTTAGCCTGATTGAATGTGAGAATACAGTTAATCAGTTAATTTACTGTTAAAAGTTAATTCTTAAGGGGCAAGGAAGAGCAGCATTAGGTAAATACTTTTTAAAGCAAATCTTAGGAAGGGGTAGTACTAGTGAAAATTCAGAGATCCACAGTACACTCCTCAAGCATCCAAAGCCCAACATATGCCTTCAATTTAAGATCTAGGAAGAATTTCTCATCTGTCTTAAACCTAGCATTCAGATATCTTCAGAGATACCTTTTAGGTATCCTAAATATGTTTTCACATGAAAGAGTGCAAAGAAGTGGCAAGCTCTGCAATGGGTTCTGCTTGTGCAATCACAGCTGCTGAAGAGGTACCTAGGATTAGCAGACTGCCCTCATATTCTATGGAGATCAAAGGTAACCACCTATCCTAAACAGTCCTCTTAAACGAGGTAATCTTCTACAAGCATTTATCTCCCCCTGTTGTCTTTAGAGGCAGTCTAAAAGGCAGAAATCAATTAGGTGCCTTACTTTCCATGGTTAAGTGATCTGGAAAGATTAGGTGCTAAATGTTGATTTAGTTTAAAACTTTTGAAAATAATGGTCTTCAAACGTGTAGTGCAAGACAGCTTTAGCAATGTGACAAACATTATGGTTTATCAATGTCACAAACATATTACATGCAATTTGTCTTTAATCTATTCATCACACTCCAGATTTCATCATGGGAAGGCTTTTTGTCCTGGTAGACATGTGACTTCCTGAAAGACAGTCTTATTTTGCTCTTGCTCCTCAAAGAAGCTTAGACTTTTAATTGCTGTAAGTGTTTTACATCATATAAATAAATGAAAAATGAGGCTTAACTTTGACCTGGAATCACGGTTTCACACCAATAGGTGTGTCTTTTCCTTGTACTTAAAATGCAGCTATATGATGCCCTTAAGCAATACATCCAATTGTCTCTTTATCTGTGCTAAAAAGCTTTGCCCAAGTGCATAACTTAAACCTTTTTGTTACCATAATTAAAATAATTTCATGTTTAGACATGTAGAAACACTTGTTTCCTTCCTCTTTATGCTGTCTCCTACTTGTCAAGAATAGTATCAAATATGGGAGGAAATTACTAATTCAAATATATTATCTGAATTATTATATTCAACCTATAGTTAACATTTTCTTCAATGCCTTTTTCAGTTTGTTGCCATAGTTGCATCATGGCTACTGTTGTGAAACACAGGCATCTGTCAGGAAAATCAGTTTTATTTTAGGAAGGAAAATTCTGCTTGATGCTTTTCATGTGTCAGTGTGACATTTCACTCGTACAACAGCTAAATTAAATTACTTTAATAGCAGCGGCTATTTCAGTTTATTCTGGCTGGTAAGGGATGTCCAAGTGCCCTTCATGAAAACTATCATCAACATATTCCCATAACAAATTAATATCAGCTCTTGAATACTAAATATAAACTTGGATTCATGAAGTCATGACATCCCTCTTGTTCAAAAGCATGTATTTTTGACTAATACATTTTGTATGTGTCATTTGCTAAATGGCAAACAGTGCTAGATTCTACACATATCCAAGGGTAGTTGAAGCAAACTTATCCCTTTAAAAATTCCTATTTTACTTCCATGTGTACTTACATGGTCTTTTCAATGCCAATAATTGTGTAAACTGTGGTCAGGAGGCTGGAAGATATCCATATTGCAAAGCCATTATTGTATTTGGCATAATTGTTGGCAGCTTCATCAGGAAAAGGGCTGAAGGCAGTAGGTCTATCTCCAGAGCCTTCTCAAAGCATTTAACCTCAGTCTGTCACAAGTCCTTCTCCAGAATCTTTTCAGGGGCTGGGGGGTCCATAAGAAGGGCACTTTTCTCACCCTGTCACTGCCTCTTGCTCTTCTTGCAGGCAGGCACACATGACAATATGCGTACAGTAGTCATTCCATTCCTGAAAATAATTTAAGTATGAAACATAACAAGAATCTGAGACTTTTCTCTATTCTCAGCAGACTTTCTTTTAACTAGGGTCGCTCAAACATCTTTCATTTGACACATGGGGAGCTTTTCTCTCTATGACAGTTTGATGCTAATGAGTCAAATTCTCTTCCTCTAAGATGTCTGAGTTGTCAGAACTCGGTAGAAACCTTCTACAGGTGCCCTTGGTTCCAGTCAGGCATTCCAAGTATTGAGTTGGTCTAGACTGTTGGCCAGATATTCAGTCTTTAGCTTCTAGATCCCAGCAATCTCTCTAGCCCACTCTCTGTTTTGGTGCCTAAGGATGTGTTTGAAGCCTGTGTGTGTAGACATTGTGGTAGTGGTAGCAAATGCCTTGGCTAACTGTTACTAATAGTTGTATGTTTGTACAGATCCCTGACACTTTTGATGAAGAAGTAAACAGGGTTCTTAAGGTTTTATTCACACTGACTCCTGATTTGTCTTTTATTAGGCAATCAAGAAATTAATTACAGCCTTCAGTCTGTGATACTTGATTTCAGCACACTTAACTTGACATACTCTAATATTGATGTACAGCTCCCAAATAAATAAATTAAGTTTAACATGTCTCAGTAATGCAGCAGCTACGTAGAAAAGAAAAGAAGAAAGAAACTTCTTTCAATGCATCAGCTGAACCCAGATATAACTGAAGCACAGAACCAAGGACACTTGGGGAAAAGATCAAGATAATGCCAGATTATGAGGAATAAAAACAAAGCCATCTCATCCAACCAGGCAAAGGGTGGGATCAGAAACACTGTCTCAAGGGAGGCACCAGCTCAAAAGAGGAGGATTTAGCATGTGGACTAATTAGGAGGACAAGTAAGAGAATCATTTGCCAGTAGAAGATAGAATAATATTTGATTTGTAGCCAATGAACATTATTGCCTTTTTTTGCTAAAATGTATAATACTGAAAGATTTTTATGGTCAGTGTGCTGGCTTTGTGAAATTGCCATCCAGCTCCCCTTTCTGCACAGAACTATATATAAATTAAATGCCTCAATTCTGTGTGTGGATTAGCCTCCTGCACACAGAGTTAGAGAACCTGTTCTGAGGCAACAGGATTTTTTTCGTAAGAACAGCACAAAATTCTTCTAATGGGTTTAGATTCTGTCTTCTGATATTGTCACGAAGCTTCCAAGCATTTTTGTTACTGTAAGACATGGGAAGTGATTATTTTTTACCTCCTACTTCATTTCTAGTGAAGAGGAGCAAAGTGAGAGGCCAGGAGTGTGACCAGCCTGAAGCTGCAGCATAGGCAGGCACAGCATGCTGCTCCTGCTGGTAACTCCAGTGCCCTGGCACCCCATGCTGCGCTTCCACTCTTTGTGTCTTGTGTTTGGGAGCCAAGGGAATGTGATTTTTATTCCATTTCTAATAAAAGGCCTTGTATTGACAGTTCAGGGTCATATATTACCCTGTTTCAGTAATTATCTAGTGGTAAAGTGTTTATTGCCTGAGCTGTTTGAGCTTAACCTCTGGAAATACTGCGTGTGCTACAGACCTGACAAACATACATAGTATGTAGAAAACAAAAACCTTCACGCCATTTGGGGCTGCAGAATGATATTGTGCAATATTCAAAGCAGATAGCAAAGAGTAAGAAGGAAGCAGGCTGTAAAAAGAAAACAAAATCTAGTTTTCCATGTGGACTCTCAAACTCCCATGAATATCATTGTCCTACTAACAAAAGAATCAATGTGCTGCTGAAATACTACATACACCACTTACACTCCCCTCAGCCCTTCCCCAATCTGCTGGAGGAATGCTGACAATATTAAGGTCCAAGAAGCACTGGAAGGGTAAACATAAAACCAGACAAAAGAGGTGGTTAACAAGAAAATTATTTTTTTGTTATAAAAATCTGGGGTATCTTAGATGGTTTGACATAGTCAGCAGAGATTCATGATTTGTTTATCAGCCCTGACTGGCCTGACTGCTTTGTATGACAAAATACTTGGATTTTCAGAGTACACAACAGTAGTAAATGTGATTTTCTTTATCAAGACTTTCAACACTGTCAGCCACAATACTCTTATATGCAAGTAGGGATATTACAGAGTGGATGTGTGGGCAACTAAACTATAAAAAGACAAGTTGGATGGCCAGGCTCAGAGAGTGGTGGTTACTGGGGTGGACTTTCTCTACCTGATAAGAAACAGACAAGTTCTTGCAAGGATACTGCAGGGTACACATCCCATTTGATATGGACTGCGAGGAGATTATGAAATGTGCCCTCATCAAATTTGCAGATGATATGAAACATAAGGATCAATCAGTATGCTCAGTGTCCAGGTTGCCCTTCAGAACAACCTGGAAAGGCTTGAGGATGGGCCCAGCAGGGAACATTTTGAAAATCAACAGTGACAAGTGTAAAGTCTTGCACCTGGGAGAGAAGAGTTGGTGGCATCAGCAAAGACTGGGGACTGTGGGAAGCCTGTCCAGGGGGCAGTTCTGCATGTACAGAGCTGAGAGGCAGCAAGCTGAACAGGAACCTGTGTGCAGCAAAGAAAGGCAACAACACCCTGGGCTGTATTCCCTTCTGGTCTGCACTGTCTATATCTAGACCACTGCATCCAGGACTGGGTACCCCAAATACAAGAAAGATATTAATGAACTGGAGCACCTTTATCAGAGGCCCACCAAGCTGTCAGGGCTGGAGCATTTGCCATATGAAGAACTGCTGAGGAAAGTGGGCTTGTTCAGGGAGGCAGGAGGTGGCTAGGGGGGAACCTAAAACCAGCTGGGCAGTAGCTAGAGGGAAGCCATGAAGAAGGCGCAGTCAAGCTCTTCACAGCACTGCTGGTTGGAGGAAGAGATGTGGTAGACATGTATTTATGCAGTAGAGACTCAACCTGGGAATAAGAAGCTTTTTCCCCATTAAGGAAATCGATGGAACAGAGGCAGAACAGTCTCCAACCTTGGCGATTTTTGAGACCTGACTGGATAAAGTCCTGAAGAACCTGTACTGATCTCACTGCTCACTCTGCTTGCAGAGGTTTCGATGACAGATACTGAGTTTTCTTCCATTTGCAGTTATCTATAATTAGCAGCAACACACAATTTACTGTTATTTGTTGGGGAGTTGCTTCTTCCTTTGATAACTTTTCATCAAGTCAACGGGACCAATTTTGCCACTCTTAATTCTTTAAGAAACTTACAGAATACCCTTCTGAATTTTCTAAAGCAGTTATTGAATAAAACCATGAAAGTAGTGGAATATAACATTTTTAGTACTTTTTAGTGATGATCAGTTCTATCACAATATTTGTGATTATGATTTTGTATTTCTAGTTTGGTGTTCTTGCTGAAAGTCTCTAGATAGACATATAATTAGTTATTAGATGATTTCTGTACTTTAATTAACTGTTATATTTAATTGTGTTTACAAAAGCTCAAGACAAACAAACCTTCTCTAATAGGTACAGGGATGTTGACATTGTTGTGCATTAATAATGTTGTTAATTATATTTTGCACAAGAGTAGCATCCCTAGACACCAATCAAGATAAAGGATTATATTTTGCTAGGCAGCAAGCAAACATAATGGTTCTCATGCAGCACTAATTTGGCATTGTGGAAATTTCACTGAAGGAGAATGATGGAGGTTTAAAATGTGGATTTTTAAGTGTCTAGTCCTCAAATCCCATAAGGGGATGTCAAAAACTACCAAAGGGTGACTTAATGGTTTAAAAGGGTATTGACATCAAACAAAAACACCATGCTATTTCAGTAGAGGAAGATGGTTTGACATGGATTGATTCTTTTGCTGGTTTGGTTTTTTTTCCTTTTTCCAGTAAGAATTGAAAAAATGCAACACAATGGGAATTGCTCAAAGCAGGGCATTTTTTGCAGAAAAAAAATTGTTTCGTAGAGAGTTGTTTACTTGTGTCTTATAACTAAATTAATGTAAAGTGTAATGGGAGAGAGAAGCTGTAAAACCTATACTAATTCTCCGTGTAAAGCTCCTGGTGTTTGTGTGCACAAGAACAGAGAAGCGCTGACAAATAGAAAGCAAAGCCTTTTAGACTAAATTTAGAGTTGCAATAAAATCACATGTGACTGACATCTTCCCTTTCTGCATGGAACTAAGAGGCAGATCCTACCTATGCTGGATGCTAATATGGAATTTATTCTGCTAGCACAGAATTGTGTCTTGTGCAGCCTTAAAAACTCCATGGGAATACAGCAGGTGTTATGTATTGAATAATAGATGTGTACTTATTTGAAAGTAAATACTATCTCCTCTAAACAACAAAATCTTCTGGAGGCCAGAAGTCAGCCAGATAAGCCATAAGAGATCTACTCTGCTTACCTTCAGTACATTTCACAGCCATCTTTTTCCTGCTCAGTATAGTTTTCACCCTCCTGTAAACATTTGAAAAAAGCTGACAAATGCAAAACGTGCTATGCTTAGCAAGCATTGTAAAATACTCCTTGAGGTGTAAAGATGACTAACACACTAAGAGTGGAAAAAAAGGAGTTTTCTTGTACAGGGATGAAAGTTACTACCTGTAATTAGTTTCTGAGGCTGTCCTTTGATGTGCTGGTAAATTAGCATAGTCACTGGAAAGATATGGCTACTTTTACCTCCTTTATGCCCCCAACTATTTATTTTCACTCTCTAACAACATATTTAATACTAATACAACAGGATACTTGCTTATTTTTCAGAAGACCAGTGCTTGAGCTGGTTTACTGCATGCCTTCATAGATGCAAATGCTGGCTTAGTGTGAAGAGGAGGGAGACTAGAACAGGAAGAGGAAGACAGTCTCTTTTTACCAGGCACAGTGGAAAAATAAATGCCACAAAAACTACAGATCATCAGTAAAAATGTATGATACAATTCAGGACCAAATGATATGCAGGTCAGAGCAAAGAACTGAAGTACAGTTTTATTTCCTTAGAGGAGTTTGTTGAAGTGTTGCTGCAGTTATTTTATACATTGTGATACTGGCCAGAGATATTGGCCTCCAGAATCACTGCTCCTTCCCATCCTTTCCTTGCACTGTCTCCAGCACCACACCACGAGGTGCTGCACTGGGAAACAGGTACCAATCACAGTCACCTCTCAGTAAAAGAAGAATAGCCCTTTTTAATTTTTTAAAGTCAAATAATTTCCTTAATCTAGGCTGCAAGGTCGACCCACAAATGGCTGTGTTGGCGTAACCCAGGGTCCTGTATTGGATTACAGAATGGGTGAGCATAATCTGATAGGCTTAAATCCCAGTTTTTCAAACCTGGATTGACCACAAAAATTTCTTTACTCCCAGGATGTGAATGTCTTGTTTTCTGATTAGAGAAAACGAGACTGGAGATTAAAGTATGAAAAGAAACTGGAAAGTGTTACAAGAAATAAGAAAATATGCTCAGATGTCAGGGAATGTACCATGTTTTAATAGATTTACAATATCGGCCTGTTAAATTGCAATCTCCCCCACTTCATTTTATATTAGGATTAAAAAGAATAAGAAATGTATTTATGCCAATCTTAGTAACAGCCTGAAAAAGGGTGTTTCAGTTCAAGTAACTCTTGTACCAAAATTAATGAAAAAAATATGAAAAATATGTACTTCATCTCACTTCTATTGGATAAGTGAAAATTTTGACCTCAAGTACTCTTAATTTAAAATGTAGAAACAATTAAAATATCAATATTGAGTAAGTTATTGTAAGACTCTACTATCTTGAAGTCTACCAGATACTGTCTAGATAAATATTCCACTTATAGGTGCAATGTTTATCTTGCAGGAGTCAAAAAAAGATCTACAGCTAATTGAGAGGTTACTTGTAAAACAAAGGTAATTTAATGGGAAGAATGTAATTAATATGTACTGCTCAATTTTGCTCACTTAAAAACACAATTTTTAGTCTTTGTTCTCTGTAGGATGCTGATGTGTAATTAATTTCTCCATTGGGCCATCCATGTAACTCTAAGAAAACCACAGATCTATACTGTTCTCACATCACACATAAAACTTTGCTGGATTTTGCCATAATGCTCTAAGAGTGGGCTCCATGGTAACAAACAGATTTTCTTAATGTTACAGATACTTTCTTAGGTATCCCTATAAATGTTTTATATTACTGGGATGTGTTTTTCTGAAACCTCATGGATATCCTGCAAGATATTTTGCATGTCCAGCCAAAATTGCCACAGTATGCAGCTAATGTGGTCCCAGGCTGATGTAGCTAGCTAACTTAATGACTCTATAAAGTTATGCATATAATTTAATATATATTTATCAAACTGGTTTTGGTGGGCAGTTAGCATGTCAAGGACTCAGTGCTGGATAACTTGTAAACTGTAAACTTTCTGGGAAGATCAGCTTTTTTTCCCCTTTCCTATATTTAATTTTGTGACTCACCCATCCTCCAATTCCCAGCTTTCACAGCATTTAACATTGTCCCAGTCTTTGTTCAATCCTGCAGGACTGGGAGTGAGGATGTAGGATCCCCTGCAGGGAAAGGAGTGAGAGATTACTTGAGTGATCCTCACTGCCCCTCCTGCAGCACTGCTCTCCAGCTGTAAACCAGGTGCCCTGAACACAGCTCTCTTACTCTCCCTCTCAGAACTGGGTTTCAACATCTCCCCTCTTGCTTTGCCTTTATCCAGCTCTCCTTACACAGCCCAGGCTCCGAGGAGCATTCTTGTTCTTGTTTTTGCCTCCTTGGCAGGTTACCAGGAGCAGAGCACACCTGGCACTGTCCCACTCCCCAGAGAAAAGCTCTTCTCCCTCTGCCTGTAACATGTCCTGGGGACAAAGACATTCTCCAGTAGGAGGAGATCTGCCTGCAAATTACCTTTCCAAAAGATGAGCTTCTAAACCCATGTGAGAACTGATAACAGCTACAAGAAGGATTTTCTGTGATGTTTGGCAGGCGATGGGAGTCAAGGGGATCCACACAGGAGGTGCTGTAGCTCCCTACCCCGTTCTCCAGATGCCCAACCGGGGCTGTGTAGGTGATGCTGAACTGTAGGTTGTGGGTGATCCACAGCAGTGGCTGTGGATGGCAGGAATAACCAGGAGTGTCCCACACTGAACAGTGTCTTGGGAGTATGCTGGGGCATCATTCATCGTGGTTATTTTCTCACAGTATGGGAATTAGTCAGAATAAGTCACAAATGAATGGATTATAATGTAATGCAATGTAATTATGACATTTTCTCACTTAATGACTAAGAGTTTTTAATCAATTAATGTTTCTTAAAAGAAGAAAACATGAGTCCATTAGTTTGATTATTTATTAGTCACCTACCATAGAAATTACTTCTCTTACTGTTTTGTTGAGGCCAATGACATGTTCATGGTTTAAGAATAGCTTTGGGAAAGGATCTTGTCATCAGTTTCCAGGAACCAAAAATAGTAGGCTGAAGCATTTCTTTTACCAGTAAATGTAAAAGGAAATTTTAACTCAAATTTCTTGATCTTCAGTCATCAAGACCTTCTCTACTGGGTCAAAATACATTTTGAATATATTATTTTCTTTCTAAAATATTACTCATTTGCTGAAATAAAACAGAATAAACAAACATTCTTTAATGCAATTAATGTATTTTCTGCTTTATTATGTCTTCATTTTTATACCTATCTCATTTTTTCGCCTCTTTTATTGATGAAATGTTGTAAACAGAACTGTCCTACTAACTTCATGAATGATTACCAGTCTTTCTGAAGATGAAACTTGTCTCCTTCCAGTTTTCAATTGTACTCCTGTGTTCATATTCAAAGGTTCAATTTTTTTACATCTGCAAGGCAACAGAACATATTAGTTCACTTATTCACTGCAAAGTACACATGATGTTAAAGCTAGAAACACTTTTCAGTATCTTCTTTTTAGTAATTCCTTGCATAATTTTGAGTTTTGTTGTAACAAAGGAACTCAAAGGGACAATCCCAAGAAAGATATTCAGACCACACTCTGTGAGCTGTCATCACTATGTGCTACTCTTAGTTCCTCAGTCACACCTCATTAGAGCCAGAGAGCCATAGAATGGNGTAGGAGGAGATCTGCCTGCAAATTACCTTTCCAAAAGATGAGCTTCTAAACCCATGTGAGAACTGATAACAGCTACAAGAAGGATTTTCTGTGATGTTTGGCAGGCGATGGGAGTCAAGGGGATCCACACAGGAGGTGCTGTAGCTCCCTACCCCGTTCTCCAGATGCCCAACCGGGGCTGTGTAGGTGATGCTGAACTGTAGGTTGTGGGTGATCCACAGCAGTGGCTGTGGATGGCAGGAATAACCAGGAGTGTCCCACACTGAACAGTGTCTTGGGAGTATGCTGGGGCATCATTCATCGTGGTTATTTTCTCACAGTATGGGAATTAGTCAGAATAAGTCACAAATGAATGGATTATAATGTAATGCAATGTAATTATGACATTTTCTCACTTAATGACTAAGAGTTTTTAATCAATTAATGTTTCTTAAAAGAAGAAAACATGAGTCCATTAGTTTGATTATTTATTAGTCACCTACCATAGAAATTACTTCTCTTACTGTTTTGTTGAGGCCAATGACATGTTCATGGTTTAAGAATAGCTTTGGGAAAGGATCTTGTCATCAGTTTCCAGGAACCAAAAATAGTAGGCTGAAGCATTTCTTTTACCAGTAAATGTAAAAGGAAATTTTAACTCAAATTTCTTGATCTTCAGTCATCAAGACCTTCTCTACTGGGTCAAAATACATTTTGAATATATTATTTTCTTTCTAAAATATTACTCATTTGCTGAAATAAAACAGAATAAACAAACATTCTTTAATGCAATTAATGTATTTTCTGCTTTATTATGTCTTCATTTTTATACCTATCTCATTTTTTCGCCTCTTTTATTGATGAAATGTTGTAAACAGAACTGTCCTACTAACTTCATGAATGATTACCAGTCTTTCTGAAGATGAAACTTGTCTCCTTCCAGTTTTCAATTGTACTCCTGTGTTCATATTCAAAGGTTCAATTTTTTTACATCTGCAAGGCAACAGAACATATTAGTTCACTTATTCACTGCAAAGTACACATGATGTTAAAGCTAGAAACACTTTTCAGTATCTTCTTTTTAGTAATTCCTTGCATAATTTTGAGTTTTGTTGTAACAAAGGAACTCAAAGGGACAATCCCAAGAAAGATATTCAGACCACACTCTGTGAGCTGTCATCACTATGTGCTACTCTTAGTTCCTCAGTCACACCTCATTAGAGCCAGAGAGCCATAGAATGGTTTGGGTTGGAAGGGACCTCAATAATCCTCTGGTTCCAACGCCCCTGCCATGGGCAGGGACACCTTCCACTAGAACCAGGCTGCTCAGAGCTCCATCCAGCCTGGCCTTAAACACTGCCAGTGGATGGGGCATCCACAGCTTCTCTGGGCAACCTGCCTCAGAGCAAAGAATTTCTCCCTAAAACCTATTCTAATCTTACCCTTATTCAGTTTAAAACCATTTTCTCTTTTCCTATCACTTTCTGCCCTTGTAAAATATGTTGCAGAGATTTCTCAGCTACCCTCAAATTACATGCTGCAAAATCAAAAGCTGAGCAGCCACTGTTACGGTATCCCTGTGCCCAATTCAAGAATCTCTTCAGAGATGCAATACATTTAGTTTAGAAACAGTAATGAGAATTCAGATATGTTGATTCTAGGATGTGAGCTGGTAATTCTTGATGGCTTTTCATTCTGCTGAGTATATAGTTCTTTAATGTCCCATGAAAATTCTTAAATAAATTTGAATTTTAGTCTAGATCATGGATCACTGGGCCTATAACCATCAAATTGAAAATTTATGTAGGAAAATAATATTTGAAAATTATTCCCCACTGTATTCTGAGACACACTAGTCAATTCTTAACCCAACAAATTTAAAAAATATTTTTATTTCTCATATTTTAAGCCCTAAGTGGTGCAATTCACTAGTTCCCCAGTTCATTGCCTAGTTAGTACTGTTTACTGAAACAGTTTAAGTTAGTTTTAAATCACATGATGTTAGATTTCCCTGATATAATCTCTACTTTAAAGATGGTATTGGAGGTAGCATGAGTAAAATTAATAAATAAGAAAATCAATTGGACACTGTCCAATTGTTTGAAAAATTAATTTGAAGCAAAGATAGTATATTGTCTTTACAAATAAATAGAAATGGATATGTGAGTACACATTCATGTGCATTTACTATATTTGTGTATATTGCTGTGCAGTAACTTTACATATGACCTTGACATTTGCTGCAATTAATGGGGAAAGGGAAAGAAAAAAGAACAACCTTGTTAGAACAAACCATTTGTGCTTGTTTTTATAAGAACTGCACAAAATTCTTATGAATACGTGTAAAATCCCATAGTTTTCAAGTCCATTTTATGTGTTCATAAATTAAATAGTATTTTTACTGGAAATGAACATTTACATTTAATTGTGTCTCATAACAGCAGGATCTAGTACTGTTTTCCGGGGCAAATACTGCTAGATATTTTTCCATCTCTTGACATGATCATTATGCTTCTGCCTTTTTCAAAATTTATTGAGTAAGAAGGATATAACTAAGGCAGATAAGAAAGACATTATAATGTCCTGAGGAAATAACTGAGGTTTTTATTCCTAGATACGCGAAAATGTTTTATAGTGTTCTCAAAAGGTGTAGAAAATTGAACCAGATGAACTGCTCTTTCTAGAGTTGAACCAGGTTAGGAAATAATTGCCTCCAGCTTCTTGCTGCTTTCCCACCACAACGTATTGCTCACTGAGGTCTGTCATCATGACTTGACTTCTCCTTAATCTCCTGTTCATGTCTCAGCAGGTTTATTAACTTGGGCTCAGAACCACTCTGGGAATGTCTGATGAATTTCTGATTTTGAAGCAAGGCATTAATTGCTGGCTGGTGAATCCTTGTACCGTCATCTGCTGTACAGCATAAATATACCTCAAGGTTAAACAGTGGCAAGTGTTGATGAGGATGGAGGCGTCATGAAAAGTGAGGAGCTCCTGGTTACTTGATATGCCTTCTCTCAGTACAGTATTTTGAGACAACCAAGGTACAAACAGCCACACACACACAGATGTGCTGTGGATTTCAGGAGATAGGAACACTGGATTGTGCAGTAGCAAGCAGCTGGGGCAGAACTATCTTAACTGATACCACTTATGATCAGAACAGTATGCCCTTAAGCATACCAGGTCTCTACCATGATCCATTTCTTTGTACCCTCACGCTGGTGTGATTAACTAGCACACTGATAATTTGGTAGCAGTTATTTCAGTTAAAACCTATTTTTATGCTAGTTTCAAAGATCAATATCATTAACAAGAAGAACAAGATACATTGATGCAGTTACATATACTTCAGGGCATCTATGGAGAGGATTAAGTAATTTAAAACATAGTGTCATTACAGATAGAGTTATAGGGATAGAAATATTGGTAAAATATATAAATGCATACCTAAGGTAACTAAGGAAATCACCCACTAAATAAAATTCACCTTTGGTAAAAAAAAAAAAATACTGCAGGAGACTGCATGTCTAAAGATCCAGTTAAAATTATGCGAGTCTTTAGTAGAGGCTGCATAGTGAAAGTCCTGTGAATTTTCTCTGAAATGCACTCATTTTAAACATAACAGGAAGAAACTATTTTATTCTTATGCTAAAGAACAAGAATATGTGAAGGACAAGAATAAGATTTTGTGTCAATCACTTGTGGGATGCTTGTCTGCAAGCAAACACAAGATGACAAGTCAATCATTTCAAGCTATTGCCAAAACATCAAAATATGAAGCAAGGACATGCAAATAAAGTACAACCTATAAGAGATGGCAATTATACTCTTTGCTCAATACTGGTAAGGCATCAGGTGGAATTCTTACACATTTTTGGGCATTGTGCATCTGTGATCCTATGAGGCCTACCTATAGGAAAGTGATCCCATAGAAAACATTCAGAATGAAAAAGAACTGAGGTGAATTTCAATTTTTTAGTCCTGAGAAAGTTGAGAAGGTTTAGCCAAAAACATAGAAACAAAGGATATGGGAATACAGTATTTTCCCTGTCTGCTTGTCTGTTGTGGAAGAATAAGGATGTTTGGTCAGTTCTGTAGCAATGAGGCAAACATTGAGACAAACTTTCTAACAGTACATTTGGTGGAGCACCAAGATCTGAGGTATCTGATGCACTTGAAGAGTAGATCAGACAGGTGGCTCCCCAACATTATAGCCATAAAACTGCTTCTGCCTCAGGGTGGAAGGGTGAACCAGAGGCTTTGTAGAAAGGACTTTCATTCTTTTTGTACTGAAATTCCCACTGTTGTATACAATTATTATGGTATTTTGGTCCCCATTTGTCTGTGCTTCTTTCATTTATGATCTGTAGACTGCACAGTGCACTGCACTGAGATCCATGGATGCAGTAGGAGCTATGATATCCAGATAAACCAGGCTCAGCCCTGACCATCAGAACGTGCCCTCTCCCCACACACCTCAGCATAGCTCAGATGTTGAATCTATGAAAGGGAAAGAGCTGAGCTGTTGGGTGGTGGGAAAGACATCAGATGAACTCAAATGAGATGATTTCCTGTGTACCTATGCAAAGGAGATCTTATGCCAATCACACTGCAGTAAGTAGAAGTGGAGTTCAGTGTGGGTGGGTCAAATCCGCAATAACCTTTTTGGTGAGGAAAGAAAGAAGTTGTCCTTTGTTTTGTTTTGATGAGGCACTTTTCATCACAAAAAATGGTTTTTTGATGCTGTATTTCTAGAATGTGAAAAGCATAGAAGCATGCCTTTCTTCTCCTTAGCCAAAACTCACTGCATATGTGCCAGGAAATCTCAGTACTATTAGGTCTTTTGTTACTGTTGCTGCTGCTGCTGTTGTTGTTGTTTTGTGGGTACCTTTTACCCTAACAACAAAGACTAGGCCTGGTTTGATGCTAAGCTATAATTAAATAGACTCCCTGCTACTCAGTTCCTTTCAATGAGCCTAACTGTTATCAATAGCATAATATAAATAATTTCAGATTCTGTCTCAAAAGCAGCAGCCTGAAGGGATAATAACTAACGTATCTTTGCATATTAGTGAAAGAAGCATATACCACGTGGGATGGAAAGTATTTCCTTTGGCTACATGAAGTAGTCTAAACTGTGATGTTCTGCATAAAATAATCTGAGAAGTGGTCTCAAAAGATGTTTTTTAATGTTTTCAATGTGTACTGATAAAATACCTTTAGACATGGCTGTGCTCTGTAGTTCTTGTCAGGATATTATTGATTTTAAGTGAACCTTCTTCATCAGTTCAGAAAGGAAATATTCCTATTTAGGAATAAAAGATTTTAAAAAAGTAATGTTGATATATACTTTTCCTTAAGACTCTGTGCCTCTCTTTTAAGTTAACAGGACTCACCAAGTATAGCAATTTCACCATGGTTTGATTGAATGTAGTTGATATTACCCCCTCATTCCCTCTTCATTCCACCATCTATTCCCTTAATAGTTTCACCTTTCTGCAAGTTTTACTTCTGCAATTTTATATGAATGCCATTTATAAGAACTACATAGCAAGTGGGTGACACTGGAACTTAAAAGATGAATTTATTCTTCTGTGTGGACAATTGTGAGATGATATCAAATGGGATTAAAGAGAAAACTGTATATTAAAGTAACAAAAAGTATCTAAAAGAGTGTCAAATGATAGCTGGTTGCATGGCTTACTGTGTATCACAAGCCAGTTGTGTCTTGCCTTTTACACACAGACACAGAGTTTAACACAGCCTTTTTCTGTAGAGTTCAGGATAATTTCAGTGAGTACTGATTACTTCTGTCTTTTTTATCTGAACTTAGGAAAGCCTGTAATTCCATAAAGGTAAATGCAAATTTCACCCCAACTGATATTAAAGTAACATAAGGTAGAATTTGTTTCTCAGCTAAAAGAAATTATGAACAATCTCATAGTACTTGGACCTTACCTTCAAGGAACTTCTGAAGTTAATGAGTACCTGCATAATGAGAAACACAGCTTTGTTTAAAATAATAAAATTTGTTCACAGATATAGGATCAAATTCATAAAGTTTCAAGGCTGAAGTCTGCAAAATGCAGATCTGAACTTTATCTGCTCATTATTTATGTATGCAGAAATATCCAGTTAATTGTACATAAAGTGGTGCTCTGAAATGTACATTCATTGTGAAGCTTTGGCCAGTGACAACTGCATTCTACACACACTATTTAGAAATCTGAATGTCCTATTTGGGTCTGATATTATACAGCTTAAGTATTCAGAAGGATCCTATTTATCTGCTTTGAGTCTGTAAATATGGTGCTCATAGCTCAGATAATCAGCCAGTGATGTTTAAAAGAGGGTTGACAGTAGTTGGCCATCTGCATCGCCAACACCAGCTTGTCACTCTAACCACTCTTTTCTCATCATTGATGAACTCCTGCTTCTGCTTATTTCCCCCAAGAAGCTACTGGGACACATACAAGTTTCCCAAAGGACAGTTCAGAGATGAATCCAAATATGAAATGCCTATGTAGAATGTCCTGTGAATTAGGCAACTCAGGGAGATTTTAGGTATACCTTACATGGCTCCATGTTTAGATTCTAAGCCTCTACCTCTTGTGTTTCTTTTCCTTCCATTCACATTATTCACTGCAGAAATTTAGGTGGACTTGTTTCCTTGCTTTGTTTATTCTTTTAGCTCATGTTGGGATTCCTGTCCACACAACTAGTCTTCTGCATACTATGAGAATACACGTGTCATAAAAACTCAAAAAAGATAATGGTCATGGGACTTGTGAGGTCCACGAGGAAGATTGTAAGTAGTCACAGACTGTCAGAGAGAAGACATACATATTTGGGTATAATGTTCCATCATACTTAATTTTTATCATCCACCCTCAGCTGTGTACTCACTTGCCCTGAATAAGTCCTGAACACTAAACACTAGGCATGGAATATTGTAAGATTTTTCCTGTTTGGTCATATCTACAGTCTTTCTCCTTCAGTGCCTGAAGCTGGCAGTAGTGCTCAGTATTGGATGAAAATATCTAGAGCATGAAACCCTAATTTTAATTATAGTCCTGAATGTGAATATAAAGTAGAAACTGGGTGGTTTGTTATGCAAAAACGAGCTGTGTAGTGTAGTTCTGCTCAGGGGAACGCTGGGCATATCAATGTATTTATGCTCTAGGTTTGGGAAGGACTATGGACTGACGAAATAGCAACTGTAAAGGGTTGCCTTGAAATGACAACTAAAGATGAGTCAGTTATGCTCTTGCAAAAAATAGTTTCTCTTCTGGTAAGTCTTGACAGGAGATCTGATGTGTAAGAGGCAGGATAATGAGTAAAATATCACCAAAATTACAGTGTCCATTTTCTGCGTATCAGGCTTTAATTTCTGAGAAAAAAATTCAACAAGCTGAAATACTCCCTAGCAAAAGCATGACCTGTGAAAAATCTTGAAGAGTTTTCAGGGGTTTAATCTAGGCAAGAGAATACAAGAATGAAATTATAAAATTTTAATGCATAAAACAGAGAGATCTCAACAAATCAGAGTACTGGGCAATCACCAGCAATATGAAGTTCAAGAGGGGAAAGTGCCAGATTCTGCACCTGGGATGGGGCAGCCCTGGGTGTATGGACAGACTGGGGAATGAGATGATGGAGAGCAGTGCCATGGAAAGGGCCCTGGGGGTTTGCATGATGGTACATTGGATATGAATCAGAAGTGCCCTGGCAGCCAGGAGAGCCAA
This sequence comes from Chaetops frenatus, assembly GCA_013400775.1. Taxonomy (NCBI): domain Eukaryota; kingdom Metazoa; phylum Chordata; class Aves; order Passeriformes; family Picathartidae; genus Chaetops; species Chaetops frenatus. Next base: position 118,949 of record VZTR01029805.1, on the reverse strand, counting down.
CCCTGTCCTGGGGCACTTCAGGCCCAGCATCACCAGCTGGGCAAGGGAGGGGATTGTCCTGCTCTGCTCTGCACTGGGGCAGCCTCACCTCGAGTGCTGGGGGCAGTTTTGGGTGCAAAAATATAAGAAATATGTTACATTATTATGGCACACCCAAAGGAGGACAACAAAAATGGTGAAGGGCCTTGAGGGGAAGCTGCATGAGGAGTGGCTGAGGTCATTTGGTCTGTTCAGCCTGGAGAAGAGGAGGCTGAGAGGAACTCTCATTGCAGTTACAGCTTCCTCATGAAGGAAAGAGGAGGGGCAGGCACTGATCTCTTCTCTGTGGTGACAGTAACAGGGCCCGAGGGAATGGCCTGAAGTTGTGTCAGGGTAGATTTAAGTTGGATTTTAGAAAAAGGTTCTTCACCCAGAGGGTGGTTGGGCACTGGAACAGCTCCCCAGGGAAGTGGTCACAGCACCAGCCTGACGGAGCTCAAGGACAGTTTGGACAATGCTCTTGGGCACATGGTGTGACTCTTGGGGATGGCCCTGTGCAGGGCCGGGGTTGGACTTCAGGATCCTTGTGGATCCCTTCCATCTCAGTTTATTCTGTGATTCTGTGATTTTGTTAATAAACCAAAGATGACTAACTTTTTCTTGATTGCTGGAGACTAAAGAAGCAGTTATCTTAATAATCAGTCTGCTTCTGGTTTTGAGTGATTTGTTGAAATGTCTTTGAGCTTTGTTTTTCTGCATGTCTGTGCTGTGTGTACAGGGACTGGATGCTGGAGAGATGAGAGGAGGTTGTAAAAAAGTTATTTGTCATAAGGAGTTGTCTTTCTTGCAAGGTACTCATACTGGCATTTTTTCCATTAATCTTTCCATGGAATAATGAGGAAAAAGCTTCCAATACATGGTTTGGGTTTCTAAGTCCATTGGAAGATTAGTCATAACTAAAAATTTCATTATTACCATGGCTTTATCTGAGATATTGAAAAACTTAAATGATTCTTTTTTTCCATTGAGTTTACTATGAGAAGAGTGGCAAACATTTTGTTTGGCACATGACAGAAATTCTGTTGGGAGATTTCATTGTGTGAGGCAAAGCTTTTCTATAAATTTTCTAGGTTAAAAAATATATTGGATGTAGGGTCAGATGGATTAGGGTTACAGTAAGTGTAGATATACCTGGGATTATGGACTAATAGTCCTCTTTGCCTGGGTTTATGGATTAATAGCCCAAAAACTATATACTAAACAAAGACCATCATCCATAGGCCTGTAGATTGAGGGGTACATGAGTGACTGTGAGATAACCAGATACTGAGGCTCTGATTTTAGTGACTGGAGAAAAAGAGCTGTGAGACTGTCGGTGGAGAGACATGATATTAGAGGACAAGATGCCTGGAAGACCAGGAAAAAGTGGGGCAGCACAAGAATGAGAAAAGATGTCCAGAATGCATGTGGTCCATAAGGTGAGAAATGTGTTTGTGTTCCCAAAGAAACATCAGCCACCCCAATGCCCCTGTGTCTCAACCTGAGAACCTGGTGGGAGCTTGTGGAACTGCCTCATTGTTCTCACCTTCAGCAGAATACTAACCCAACATTTAGGTAAACAGATAACTCAGAGTAAGCACCTTCATGCATGTTTTAAATGTACAGCCTTTCAAACATGCTGGTAATGTGCAGAGTTTTCTCGAAACTGATTTGATGGCTAAAATCATAAAGAAATCTAGAGAATATTTTTAGCACTTTATTATCTGTTTTATGTGTTTAAGTTTAGTCTTTTAGCAAGAACTTTCAAATATAAATGCTCTTGAGCTAAGCTTCTGTTCCTAATGAATTGCACAGTTATATTTGCATTTTATTTAATGCATCTGCTGAATGTCTGAAGCTAAGAAAATATGATCTTTCTTGAATCTGAAACACATTGAGTAATATTATTGCCAAGCACATTGATGTTGAAAAAACATGGATGACTTCTTTCACTGAAGTCCTCCAGAACCAGGTCAAGATGACAGCATTACAAGTAAACCTGGTTTGAGATGCTATAGCATGGAGGAGCAAGCTAACCCTGGGCTGTCAGTCCTGTCACAGGTAATGAATATTTAGGATGTTTGGATAAGAGGTAGAGGATGGCTTTAGGGAGATAAGCTTGTTGCTGATATTGCTATAAGGAAATGTTGTGAACTGGTTATTAAAATTATCAGAGAGAAGCTTCTTCCCAAATCAAGATGAAAAACAAGCCCATATACCAAAGTCAGTAGTATGGATTTTATTTAACAGTAAATATGAGTGTGTGTGAGACAGAGACAGAGAGAGAGAAAGAAATAAAAAAATGGGGAAAGGAGAGAAAGAGAGTGAGAAAGAAAAATTAAGAAGAAAATATCATTATTCTGGGGATCCTTATGGTGTCCTGTTGATCCTCTTCTTCTGATCTTCTTGGTGGTAAGGATTCCCCAAAAACAGAGTTCACTGGATTAATATGCAGTTGGGCCAGGTGGGAATGCCCAGATACCTTCCCTTGGAGGGGGCAGAGACCGTTGCATTCCTTTGCATTATGTGCAGTTTTCTGGTGCAAGGCCTCATGTTTTTATATAGAGTTCAGTGAAGAAACTTATAGGAAACAAAATACAAACCCTCCAAAATGCTCAATACATTTGTGTTAAAATCTGGATTAAAAAATTTCACTCAGTTGAAACCAGCTTTTATACCTCTCTGCTGTTTAGAAATATTTTAAAAATTCATTGTTAGAGGTAAGTTTCATAATAGATTTAATCTGGGGCATTATGTTAAGGAAATGCCACAAATTTATTTTACTTCATGTGTATTCTATTTAATATTTNGATTAGGGTTACAGTAAGTGTAGATATACCTGGGATTATGGACTAATAGTCCTCTTTGCCTGGGTTTATGGATTAATAGCCCAAAAACTATATACTAAACAAAGACCATCATCCATAGGCCTGTAGATTGAGGGGTACATGAGTGACTGTGAGATAACCAGATACTGAGGCTCTGATTTTAGTGACTGGAGAAAAAGAGCTGTGAGACTGTCGGTGGAGAGACATGATATTAGAGGACAAGATGCCTGGAAGACCAGGAAAAAGTGGGGCAGCACAAGAATGAGAAAAGATGTCCAGAATGCATGTGGTCCATAAGGTGAGAAATGTGTTTGTGTTCCCAAAGAAACATCAGCCACCCCAATGCCCCTGTGTCTCAACCTGAGAACCTGGTGGGAGCTTGTGGAACTGCCTCATTGTTCTCACCTTCAGCAGAATACTAACCCAACATTTAGGTAAACAGATAACTCAGAGTAAGCACCTTCATGCATGTTTTAAATGTACAGCCTTTCAAACATGCTGGTAATGTGCAGAGTTTTCTCGAAACTGATTTGATGGCTAAAATCATAAAGAAATCTAGAGAATATTTTTAGCACTTTATTATCTGTTTTATGTGTTTAAGTTTAGTCTTTTAGCAAGAACTTTCAAATATAAATGCTCTTGAGCTAAGCTTCTGTTCCTAATGAATTGCACAGTTATATTTGCATTTTATTTAATGCATCTGCTGAATGTCTGAAGCTAAGAAAATATGATCTTTCTTGAATCTGAAACACATTGAGTAATATTATTGCCAAGCACATTGATGTTGAAAAAACATGGATGACTTCTTTCACTGAAGTCCTCCAGAACCAGGTCAAGATGACAGCATTACAAGTAAACCTGGTTTGAGATGCTATAGCATGGAGGAGCAAGCTAACCCTGGGCTGTCAGTCCTGTCACAGGTAATGAATATTTAGGATGTTTGGATAAGAGGTAGAGGATGGCTTTAGGGAGATAAGCTTGTTGCTGATATTGCTATAAGGAAATGTTGTGAACTGGTTATTAAAATTATCAGAGAGAAGCTTCTTCCCAAATCAAGATGAAAAACAAGCCCATATACCAAAGTCAGTAGTATGGATTTTATTTAACAGTAAATATGAGTGTGTGTGAGACAGAGACAGAGAGAGAGAAAGAAATAAAAAAATGGGGAAAGGAGAGAAAGAGAGTGAGAAAGAAAAATTAAGAAGAAAATATCATTATTCTGGGGATCCTTATGGTGTCCTGTTGATCCTCTTCTTCTGATCTTCTTGGTGGTAAGGATTCCCCAAAAACAGAGTTCACTGGATTAATATGCAGTTGGGCCAGGTGGGAATGCCCAGATACCTTCCCTTGGAGGGGGCAGAGACCGTTGCATTCCTTTGCATTATGTGCAGTTTTCTGGTGCAAGGCCTCATGTTTTTATATAGAGTTCAGTGAAGAAACTTATAGGAAACAAAATACAAACCCTCCAAAATGCTCAATACATTTGTGTTAAAATCTGGATTAAAAAATTTCACNTGGGAATGCCCAGATACCTTCCCTTGGAGGGGGCAGAGACCGTTGCATTCCTTTGCATTATGTGCAGTTTTCTGGTGCAAGGCCTCATGTTTTTATATAGAGTTCAGTGAAGAAACTTATAGGAAACAAAATACAAACCCTCCAAAATGCTCAATACATTTGTGTTAAAATCTGGATTAAAAAATTTCACTCAGTTGAAACCAGCTTTTATACCTCTCTGCTGTTTAGAAATATTTTAAAAATTCATTGTTAGAGGTAAGTTTCATAATAGATTTAATCTGGGGCATTATGTTAAGGAAATGCCACAAATTTATTTTACTTCATGTGTATTCTATTTAATATTTTTTGTGTCCTTAGGGCTACCTGTATGCTGCTAATTACCAAAGTGTGCATTTCTGCAGTCTAGGCAGCAGTAAGGAAGATGGGAAAATTGAGTTCTACAGACATGCACAGTGTGCTACTGTAGGCAATAAAGTCATATCAAATAATAACCAGTTTTCACTGGAATACCTTAAAGCACTTTGCAGTGATAGTTGTTTTCATGTTCAATTTTTCTATCTCTAGTGGTTGGAGTGCAACCTCCTCTTCAAAACATGGAGACTTAGCTGAATGATAAATATTTTGAGCATAACACCAAAGATAAATTCTCTTGAACTAAGACAGGAATTGCCTCTCTTTTTTCCTCTGGTTAGAGAAAGTGGGATGTAAGGTGGTTAAATGAAAAAGAGTTTTCAAAGCCAACCATTCTGGCTTTTAGGACTATTTTCTTGTGAAATTGAAATGTATTACAGATAAGAGTCCTTTTGGTTTTTATTAGTGACAGTTCTTGTTTTTGCAGCATGGTGAGATAGCTCAATCTTATTTCTTAAATAATTTAGATGGAAATTTAAACTCTCCAACAGATAATTTTAGAAAGAGATAGCTTCTGAAGATTATTGGAACATCTTCTGTGATCTTAAATAACTCTAGGCTGATCTGTTTTCTTGTACTTTCTTAGTCCCCTTCATTTCTGAAAGCAGTTTTTACTCTATTTTTCCCCATCATGGGAATGAAGTGATTTCCCCTTTCTAAGTAAGTATCGTTCATTAAAAGAACTCTTCAGCCTAAATCTGTCGTGTCTATGAGACTAAATTGCATACCCCTAGAGAATATATCCAGCTTTCTTACTATCAGTTTAAAATTCCTGAGTTTACCCTGTCATACTTGATAGAGCTCTTTCACCATGAGTTTCTGATTCTGACTCAGATCTAAAATAAAGCATTTTCTGTCTTTACATTTTCCTTTAAATTAAGCTGGCAGGAATGGAACTTGGAATTTTAACAATTTAAGTCACAGAAATGGTTTATTTATCAAGGATGCCCTGCAGAACACTTTGGGCATTACAGCTGTATTGTAACTTAAATATATCTTTCTCAAAAAATTACATTCTGTCCAAGATATTACAGGAACACTTTTAGCATCACTATGATATAGAATTGCATCTCACAAAAATGATTGTCCTGGAGTGATTACACCTGCAAGGCATGCTGCAGCTCCAGGTTATGAGCTCTAAACACCTTTGACTTAATCAGTGGAGGGAAATCTACCTGGCTTGCTAAAGCTGCTTCCACATATGCAGACTATTTAACTTGTAGAATGCTCCAAAGCTGGTGATCGATATTCAGCCCCCTTAGTAGGAGATGGCTGCCTGTCCTTAAGGAGGCAGGGCTGAGAGGGAGAAAAGCAATCTCCTGAAGTGCCAACTGTATGTCACTTCTAATCATTAATGATTGTTTCATACTTTCATTGAAGTAATCTAAGGAGTGACCTCATTGGATCAATCCATGAACACATCATATTAATGACTTCAAATATAGAGTTTTTTGGTCTTTCAGACTTCAGAAATATATTGTAACCTGCTTTATGACTATTGTTGCATGTTGAATTTTTCTTTCTTTTATGACATATTTTCCAGGAAATCATGTCAGGGCCCATGTGCACCTACAAGCTCTGCAACACCCCTCTCTCTCTGGCTGTCTATGCTCAAAGTGCAGCTGTACCCCTTACTATCCTGTTGGGAGATAAGCTGGGAGCTACAGAGGTGTTTGGCTGTCACTGTGCTGCTGGTTGACTTTGGTGTCTGTCACCAGCCTGCTCTGCTCTTTTTGTGTGAGTGTTGTAGAACTGCCTTTGTGTTGGAGGGGACGGTGCCCTGCCTGCTTCACTGTCACCTTCCCCTCCCCTTGGGGAGAAATACACACTAAGAGCTATTTATTAATTTATTTTAATTGCTATGATTCCACTAGGGGCAGTAGAGATGAACAGGCTATCAGAGGCAGCTCAGGGTAGCTTAAGGTTAAATCTGGGTGTGTTTGTATATCACTGTTCCAAAAGACTGGATAGGATAGCACATGATGAGTTGAAAATAAAATTACCACCTTGGTCATTTTCAGCTTGGGTAGGCTGAACTCTCCTTTGTGTTAGGAGTCTGGACAGCAATTTCTTTTGTCCTGAAATGGAAACTGATTGTCAAAGATTCTGCAATTCAAACTTGTTATGTGTTTTTCTGACTTTAAAGCATTACGAGAAGGCTGCTAATGTGTTGCCTATTGATAGCTTAAAGTCTAATTTTTTAACATTTTATTGTATTCTGTAAAACATGAAAGTGGCATTAATTTCAATGATATGCAAATGGTAAGTGATCATTCCTACTTGGCATTCCTGATGAATAGGAAATTATACTAACAACTTTCACTATTCTATTCATTTATTGCTGGAGAATAATTAGAAATTAATGACTTTTAAAGGTTGTTTTATTTAGCAAAAATGTGTTATTTGTCATTCTTTACCACATTTATTTTCAACAGTATCTTCCTTTGTAGCTTTACTTTACACAAAACTTTCCTTCTAGCACTACTGACACTGCAGTTTGAAAACTGAAATTTTAAATAGGAAAAGACTTTCCAAATTGTTCCTTGAGGAGGACTATGAGCCTGTGGAACCAGGATCGCTGAGGTCCCTTGGAGAGACCAGCCCTAGGGCAAAGACCAACGCCCTAGCTGTGGTGACAGGGAGGGCCTGTCCCAAGGTGCCTTGCAGCGGTGTGCAGATGTACCCCAGTTCTGTTTCCTAGATTGGTTTGCCTACCTCCCTACCCCTTTATACCTTATATGTCCAGGCCCTAGAATGTTCTCCCTTCCTCAGTCCTCCAGTGGCCCAGGCTCCTGAACCACTCCTTCCCTGTTCATCCCATTGGCCCACACACCCTGGCCCCTCCTGTGTATCGCCCCTGAGTCCTCAGATTGGCTCCGGTGCTCTCTCCACCCCTGCCTTCTCTGTATGAAACCCTTGGACTCTTCCATTGTTCTTGTTCTTTGTCCCTGGATCCCTGCATGTGTGGCTGCAATAAACCCCATAAACTCCCTGCAAGAACTCTTCTCACCTTTTCTCGCTGGAGGATTACAGAGCTATCTGGGGCGTGCGTGTTCGCCGGTTCACATGACTGTGACGCCGAATGGCTNTTTCTAAGTAAGTATCGTTCATTAAAAGAACTCTTCAGCCTAAATCTGTCGTGTCTATGAGACTAAATTGCATACCCCTAGAGAATATATCCAGCTTTCTTACTATCAGTTTAAAATTCCTGAGTTTACCCTGTCATACTTGATAGAGCTCTTTCACCATGAGTTTCTGATTCTGACTCAGATCTAAAATAAAGCATTTTCTGTCTTTACATTTTCCTTTAAATTAAGCTGGCAGGAATGGAACTTGGAATTTTAACAATTTAAGTCACAGAAATGGTTTATTTATCAAGGATGCCCTGCAGAACACTTTGGGCATTACAGCTGTATTGTAACTTAAATATATCTTTCTCAAAAAATTACATTCTGTCCAAGATATTACAGGAACACTTTTAGCATCACTATGATATAGAATTGCATCTCACAAAAATGATTGTCCTGGAGTGATTACACCTGCAAGGCATGCTGCAGCTCCAGGTTATGAGCTCTAAACACCTTTGACTTAATCAGTGGAGGGAAATCTACCTGGCTTGCTAAAGCTGCTTCCACATATGCAGACTATTTAACTTGTAGAATGCTCCAAAGCTGGTGATCGATATTCAGCCCCCTTAGTAGGAGATGGCTGCCTGTCCTTAAGGAGGCAGGGCTGAGAGGGAGAAAAGCAATCTCCTGAAGTGCCAACTGTATGTCACTTCTAATCATTAATGATTGTTTCATACTTTCATTGAAGTAATCTAAGGAGTGACCTCATTGGATCAATCCATGAACACATCATATTAATGACTTCAAATATAGAGTTTTTTGGTCTTTCAGACTTCAGAAATATATTGTAACCTGCTTTATGACTATTGTTGCATGTTGAATTTTTCTTTCTTTTATGACATATTTTCCAGGAAATCATGTCAGGGCCCATGTGCACCTACAAGCTCTGCAACACCCCTCTCTCTCTGGCTGTCTATGCTCAAAGTGCAGCTGTACCCCTTACTATCCTGTTGGGAGATAAGCTGGGAGCTACAGAGGTGTTTGGCTGTCACTGTGCTGCTGGTTGACTTTGGTGTCTGTCACCAGCCTGCTCTGCTCTTTTTGTGTGAGTGTTGTAGAACTGCCTTTGTGTTGGAGGGGACGGTGCCCTGCCTGCTTCACTGTCACCTTCCCCTCCCCTTGGGGAGAAATACACACTAAGAGCTATTTATTAATTTATTTTAATTGCTATGATTCCACTAGGGGCAGTAGAGATGAACAGGCTATCAGAGGCAGCTCAGGGTAGCTTAAGGTTAAATCTGGGTGTGTTTGTATATCACTGTTCCAAAAGACTGGATAGGATAGCACATGATGAGTTGAAAATAAAATTACCACCTTGGTCATTTTCAGCTTGGGTAGGCTGAACTCTCCTTTGTGTTAGGAGTCTGGACAGCAATTTCTTTTGTCCTGAAATGGAAACTGATTGTCAAAGATTCTGCAATTCAAACTTGTTATGTGTTTTTCTGACTTTAAAGCATTACGAGAAGGCTGCTAATGTGTTGCCTATTGATAGCTTAAAGTCTAATTTTTTAACATTTTATTGTATTCTGTAAAACATGAAAGTGGCATTAATTTCAATGATATGCAAATGGTAAGTGATCATTCCTACTTGGCATTCCTGATGAATAGGAAATTATACTAACAACTTTCACTATTCTATTCATTTATTGCTGGAGAATAATTAGAAATTAATGACTTTTAAAGGTTGTTTTATTTAGCAAAAATGTGTTATTTGTCATTCTTTACCACATTTATTTTCAACAGTATCTTCCTTTGTAGCTTTACTTTACACAAAACTTTCCTTCTAGCACTACTGACACTGCAGTTTGAAAACTGAAATTTTAAATAGGAAAAGACTTTCCAAATTGTTCCTTGAGGAGGACTATGAGCCTGTGGAACCAGGATCGCTGAGGTCCCTTGGAGAGACCAGCCCTAGGGCAAAGACCAACGCCCTAGCTGTGGTGACAGGGAGGGCCTGTCCCAAGGTGCCTTGCAGCGGTGTGCAGATGTACCCCAGTTCTGTTTCCTAGATTGGTTTGCCTACCTCCCTACCCCTTTATACCTTATATGTCCAGGCCCTAGAATGTTCTCCCTTCCTCAGTCCTCCAGTGGCCCAGGCTCCTGAACCACTCCTTCCCTGTTCATCCCATTGGCCCACACACCCTGGCCCCTCCTGTGTATCGCCCCTGAGTCCTCAGATTGGCTCCGGTGCTCTCTCCACCCCTGCCTTCTCTGTATGAAACCCTTGGACTCTTCCATTGTTCTTGTTCTTTGTCCCTGGATCCCTGCATGTGTGGCTGCAATAAACCCCATAAACTCCCTGCAAGAACTCTTCTCACCTTTTCTCGCTGGAGGATTACAGAGCTATCTGGGGCGTGCGTGTTCGCCGGTTCACATGACTGTGACGCCGAATGGCTCCTTGCTGGAGACACTTTCGGAAGGTTGTGGCACCTTACCAGCACCTGCTACCCCAACAATTCCTGTTCATTGTTTACTGCCTTTGTGCTACCATATTCTCTAACTGAGATATGAAGCTAGAAGGGGGGAAAAAACCCAGATTTTGCTAAAAGTATGAAACATAATTTTGCCTCCATATTGGGTTCTGTGACTTTCAGGTTGGTCAAGAGGGTGCAGAAAGTCAACTACATCGCACATTTTCCATGGGCCATTTATATGGTCTGATTAGTTTATTTTATGTTCATAGAAAGCACTAGTTATGGGAAAATATGTGCATTTTTATGCAGTTGCTTAGATATTCTTGGCTTCCTGTTACTCATCCAGATAGATAAAATGTCTTCCATAAGTCTACTGACATTTGTGTCAGTTCTGTGGAATGTTTTGGATGTTTTGTGCTTATCGTCATGTTTTTACATGACGAAAAGCACGTATGTTTGGACATGTGAATTGAACTCAGCTCTTTACTGACAATAATGAGATATCAACTCCTACAACTCTGTGTAGTCACCTAAATGGAAATGTCTTAATTTGGAACTCAAAAATCCTCGGAGATTCTTCTAGACCTCTTGCAAGATCTCTCCATTCTTACTTTACTGCAGAAAGCCTAATTTTACCTTAGTGTTGTGTAACGGAGATGTAGACTTATTTGCAAACATTCATACCTAGTTTAGGGGCAGGAGGGCACCTCTATCCCAGCTGGATTTCAAGGGGACTGACAACAACTCATCTACCTGACTTCTTAGGCATATTGCAAGGCATCTCCACGTATGATAGATTTCTCAACTAAAACTGAGTCTACCACATGTAAATGATACCTGTCTGGCATTATTAGATACATACATAGACAAATTACTTATTACTATTTTTTACTGTTACACTGTGCATGGCTATGTACTAAAATGATCACTGGATCCTAAGGGCACATTTAGGCTGGGACACTAGCTCTGATTCTGAGACCAGGTGGCAAAATCTGGCTATATCCTTCCTATTAAAATGTCTTTGCTTCCAATTCAGAGCAGCTACATTCAAGCTATTCTGAAAGTGGACATTGCATTGGCTAATTCACAACCATGCCTGTAAATTGTTTGGAAAGAATGCATTATTCCTAGTAATAATGTACTAGGAACCAGTGCAGTAACAATAATATGAATGATATCTAGTCTGAGTTCTTCAGTGCTCAGTTCTTCCTTGGTGTTGTTCATTTAGTGTAGATGCCTCACAATTATTGAGAAGAATATTGGAGGGCCTGTATGGAATTTATAAGCATGTCTTGTAAGGAAGATCTGGCAACCAGAAGTTAAGGTGTTCACCAGAGAAAACTATCAAAGCTCTTTTCGAGTGAAAATATTCCATTTTATGTTTTTGTGAATATATATCTCATTTCACCCTGTAGAATAATATAACAGCCAGCAGACTTCATTTGGAAACAACACTGTGCCCATCAAAGATGAATAGTTTGTTCTAGAGTGGAATGTGACAGCTATTTGCCAGGGAAAATAGCATTGCAGAACTGTGTAGGAGTGAGGCCAGGGTAGAATCCTGCATACAAGGGAAAATATAGAGAGACTGTAAGGAGGTGAAAGGAGATCAACAGCCCTGAGGTTATTTATGTTGTGGACAGTTAGGTAAAAAAAAAAAAAAAACCAACAAAAAAACAACAACAACAACAACAAAACTTACTTAGTGTCTTTTGCTAATATGGCTTGTCTTTAATAAAATCTGGTTATCTGAATGCAGCATATCCAAAAATACCATACCCTGAAACATAATTTTAGCTGATGTAGAAAGCTATTCAGTGAATCAGTCCCTGATGCAAGTGTTCACTCACACATCCTATCCAAGTACTGATCAGGCCAAATCTTTGCATATACTTCCATCTGGAGAAGGCTTTGTGTGGGCACAGTGGTTTTCCTGAATAGAGTAATTACCAAGACTTCAAATTATGAGCTGCAGGTCTACTCATAAGATATTGCACTGACTTAAAAGAAAGGGATTACTACTAAAGGATTTAATTATATACCTATGTGAGCACTTTTCATGTAGTAATTCATTTCAAATTTTGTAGGGGTGAAAGGGAGCATTTAGACAGGATAATCTTAATTACACTTTGGTGGGAATGAAGAGTGCTCTCAATAGGGCAGCAGATTGTTGGTCTGAAAAGGAGACCAATAGACTGACAATCCTTGAGAGATGACTGTCAGATAAAACGACAAATGCATTTTCAGTGTTAAGTTAGCGCATACAGGGTGCAAGGGTTACCACAAGACAGAAGGCAGCAAATTACTCAGGCTGCTGCTTCTCAACTCCATGAGGGCAATGCTGTCTAGTGCTTTACAATGCTACTTAATTTCTGTTCCATAAAGATGTATCCTTTACAGCTATCCCTGATTCAAATGAAAAAGAATTTTATTTTTAAATACTTTTTTGTTCTTTCTACTGAGAGAAATAATACAGGCATTAAGATAAACAAGGCTGTAAGCAGGACTCTGCCTGCACTCCTGTGTCAATGCTGTCCCCAAAAACCAGACGCCAAGCACAGCCACAACCATTGTACCTGAAAAGCATGTTAAAATAGTTGTTTTCTCATTTAGTGCCCCTTGCATCGGCTTCTGACTTTCAAACATTCAAAAGCTGAATAATCTTTCTAGCAGGATGGTATATTTGACTTTAAATAAAAATGTACATGATGTTCCATGGTGGTTTTAGTTATTTCTCTGGAAAACATGTTTCTCTAAGACTCCCTGGAAACCTTCATTTGCATAGAACATTTTCTTTATAATTGAGGATGATAGAAAAATGGCATGGTTGGAGACCAGCGTAGAATACTTTTGAGACATAAGGTAGGTAAAAATCATCCAGTAGGGGTATTGGGGTACACAAGACAGAAAGCACTCTGGGCCTGATTGGCATAAGAGATTTGATAATCAGGATGCCTTGGCAAGAGCAAACAGAACTGTGAGGATTAAATCAAGACAAGCTGAAGATTAAACCAGGACTTATTGGAAAAGAAAATTACATCAACTACTACAAGCAAGGGATATTGTAAAATTCATAAGTTTGTTTATGTGATGATTAACCCAATCATTGTAGTAAAAAAATTACTAACCTTCCTAGAACAGTATATAAACATGTGCAGTCCCCAATAAATTTAGATTCTGACCTCAACCCAGTCAGTCTCTCTGCCTCTCTTCATCGCCAGTATAGGGGGAATTTATTTTTTCTGTATTCCATATGTAAAGGAGGAGGAAGAGTCCAGAATTTACTTAACTGAAACTGTTCCATTAATTAGAAACACTTCTCAACAAACTCAGTAGAAAAAAGAAATCTAGTACATAAAATAGCTTTACATGAGGAGTACATTTGTCTCTGCTGTTACATGACAGGACCATGATACTGCATGGCTGTGAGGTCTAATGGCATAGTATGGATCCAGACTGGCCTTGTATTTTCAGAATTCCTTGGTAGCTGGTCTGAGATGCCCTGGCCTCACTCTCTTCATGCTCACACTCACACTCACAAATGGGTGTCTCAGCTGACCCTCAGGATCAATGGTCTCCCCAACAGCTGCCTGGGACCCCATGGCTCCTCCAGTAGCCAGCACAATGACTCTGCTGGTTTCCACATTTGACAGTGGCTACCAAGCTCTTATCCTACTTGCAGGGTAGTCCTGATTTTATTTTAAAAAATATCGTTGTTTTCAACTTATCCACACATTTTGCCATTTGTCTACATGGTAAGGCTAAACTTCAATGAGAATGTTCTGCAGAACCACACAAACTTAGATGGAGGTTTGGAAAATGTGTCTCACCACACAAGCTAACAAACTGGACTATTTCTCCTGACAGAGTACAGTTATAACCAAAACTAGCTGAAAGTCACCCTCTGAATAAAACCTTTTTTGAAGAGGCTTGTGTTGGAGAATTTTTACAGTACCCTTCAAGGCAAGCTAAACACATTTGTTCTTAAATCTAACAGAAACAATTAATGAACAATGCCTGCTTAAAGTTCCATCACAATACATGTTTCTACAGGGAGTCTGCAAGTATGGGTCAGAAGGACATTCCTTGTATACCCTTGCACCAGCACCAGTCCCAAGAGCAGCTCCATGAGCACCTCAGCCTAGCTCTGTTGCACAAAGGTGGCCACTGAGCTTGGGCCCCTGAGTGCTCCCGTTCCTGGATGTCTACAAGGCAACTCTGAGGCTGCATTTTACCTCTTTGCCAAGGTATGAAACTTCACTCCCTTGCAAGGTGTGTTCTGTATCTGGAACTCCTGCTTCCAACCTTTCAACATCTTCTTGTAGCTGGACCTTCTTTCACTCTGTGCCAGATCACTTCTTTGCCTCAAATTACCACTGCTGAGCAGTTAAAGCTAGAATTCCTGCTTCACTTGCTTTTTGTTGACAGACCAAGAAGAGGAAGCTCCAAATAGTCTCTGTTATATCTCTGGTTTTTCAAATTTTAAATGTTAAAACAGAGGCTTCTGAGAGCTGTACCTTCAGCTTCCTGGTTGGAAATGCACATAATAAATGATTGATTTTGTGTTACTTGGGATGGAAAAAATATAAATAAAACATATGAAGAGCTTCTAGGTAAAAGAACAGAAAAAATCCAAACGTGTTATAGTATTGTTTTATTGTTTCCTTGGTAGAAAAATATCACACTTTGGGAACTATGGGTGAATAACTTCTTCAGGGGCTCAATAAATAGAGAAGACAAATCAAACACATACTGAAACAGAATCAGGTTTTAAATTTTTTTCTTTTTTTGTTTGTTTGTTTTTTAAGTTATATCTCTTTATAGATAAACTTAGTGTTCATCCCCATTAACAGAGGACTCCTAGGTGCAATTTGCTATATTTTATATGATATTTGTACTCAGAGGAATTCCTGATAATGATTATTAGGAATGGAAAATTCAGCATCTTTTTCCTGATGAAATGAGATTAATTTGAAATCTATTCCACTAAGTGTGTATGTCAGTCCCTTCTTGATAATTTTGAAATATGTTGCAAAATTTTAATCTCACTGAAAGCTGGGTAGAGTTCTTGAAGATAATTAATGATGTCTCTACAAATTTACTGAAAGGGTTATTGACTAAAGGGAGAAAGGGCCAAAATAGTGCCTCTCTTGAGGCCAATGGAGAGTGAAATCAGCCATTACACATTCCCTTTAGTAACAAGCAGCCATTTCATATGCATGAACTGCATGTGAAGCATGTACTTCAACACTAATGCATATTTTTCTCTTGTATGTGTACTTCATAAAGGGTGATCTGCTGTGGAACAGAGGCAATTTTACAAGGGTGATGTGGGTGACATAAATGAAATAGAATTAAAATATAAATGAAATCATGTTTCATTAGCTTTATGGTCTATAGGACAACCTGATACCTCTGTCTTCAAGAATCCAACCAGTAGCAATATTTCTTCTTCCTTTTGCATAGTGGACTTTTGAAACATTAGAACTACAGTGTAGAATTCTATGCACAGCCCTAAGTAGGATTCAAGAGCTGCAGAAATCAAACACCTCTCATCTGTGAATGTCATTCTGTGTGAAAATTATGTGTGAACAAAGAGAATTGCTCCTGTCAAAGGACATTCAGCTCTCAACTCTTTGAAAATATCACCTCTTAACTGTGAGAAAAATCTGTGAGGAATGTAGTTTTAAGTTGATTTGACCATGGCATCTATTGCAATCATTTGCAGATGAAGAGTCATCTGTACTTCAGGCTGTGTTGTAATCACAGAATCATAGAATGGTTTTGGAAAGAGACCTTAATAATGATCTAGTGCCACTCTCCATGATCAGGGACACATTCCACTCGATCCCATAGTACTCTACCAAGCAGAGTACCTCAAGGGGACAAAATCTGCTCTCCTGAACTCCAGGGTAGAGAGTCTGTTGTGTGCCATCCCCACTGCCCTAATGATCTCAAATGCCATCATTTCATGGTCACTGCAGCTCAGGCTGATTCACAGTCCCTGTCAGATCCTCCTTGTGGATGAGAACAAGGTCCAGCATAGCACCTCTTCTTGCTGGCTCCTCTATCCCTTGGAGAAGGAAGTTATTATCAATGCATTCCAGAAACTTCCTGGACTGCTTATGACCTGCTTTGCTGTCCTTCCAATAGATACTGGGATGTTTACTTCCCTCATGAGGGGCAGGACTTGTGAACAATTAGGCTGCTTTTATCTGTCTATACATGATCTCATCCATTTGGTCTTCCTGGTTGGGTGGCCTATAGCAGACCCTCACTAAAATGTCATCTATCCCTTCCTTCCCTTCAGTCCTGACCCACAAGCCCTCTGTTGGCTCCTCACCCATCCCCAAAGAACGCACCATGGACTTCATCTGAGTGACAGCTGAGGGTGACATCCCCTCCTTGTCACCTTGCCTGTCCTTCCCAAAAAGGCTGTGTCCTTCCATGTCAAAGCTCCAGTCATAGGAACCATCCCATCCTGTCTCCATGATGCAGGTGTGTTCCTGTCTCTAACTCCTGTTTATCCCCCATGTGATGTGCATTTTCATAGAGGCAATTGAGTCAGGGCTCAGATGAAGTTGCCTGGCTGACTGGAGCAGATGGAATTGCTTTCACCTGCCTCTCAGGTGCTCTCCTGAAATCCCTCTGCAGGCTCTTGGCATCTCCGTCTGGCACTCGCATCAAAACAGTGGGAGTGGGATGGATTGAGATTCTCCTCCCCCAGTAAAAACTTAACTGTATAAAGAGTTAAATCATAGCATCACAGTGGTCTACAAAGAGTAGTTTAATAGGTGAGGAATAAATGAACTTTGGTGGATCTCTGTGCTCCTTTTGGGGCACGAATAGTTCATCTGCAGTACAGACGTTCACTAAGTGACTCTGGAGCCTATGATGCATTTTTAAATCTGCTGCAGGCACTTCAGCAACTTGGTCTAATTTCAAGACAATGGGATTTGATAATGCAAGTGCTGAAGTACTTTAAAAACTGAATCTGATATATATTTCAATTTTCCCCTTTACAAAACCTCAGAATTCTTGAAAATATAAAAAAATTTCTCCAATAGCTTTGGCTCACTGTTAAAATCTTGTAACTTCAGAGGAGTTTTTAACCTTTGGGACAAAATATGTACATGAACATCAAAGGTGAAAATCAAAAGGAAGACAAACAGAACTGTAATTGAACTAGTCAGAATAAAGAACAAACCATATATACTGCAAAGAGCAGATGTGCAAGAAACAAATAGTGTATATAAATTAGTAATCACAAGAAAATGTAAAGCTCAGTACACTTCATGTGATTTTTAGTAGATAGAGTAACCCAAGAAATAAAACTTGTGTAAAATCTGGCCATAAGATTAGAAACAGAATTTTCAAAATGCTGTTGGTTTTTAAATTTGCCTAATATAATCAGTAACCATTTTGGGAATACAGACAGAAAACTCCTAGAATATCCATAGAAAATGACTTTGGTTGTATTACTAGCATGAGTGAAAGGAAGAAAAAAATGTAGTAGGGAAGTTCTCTGTATTCTGAGCCACTAAGAAACATAAGCAACAATTCTCAATAACTTCAAAAATTTTGTGGCACTCATAGCCACCAATAGCTGTCAAGTACCATAAACTTTGAACACTAAGACACTGCAGTTGGGAGTTACAGTACAGGCAGAAAATTGAAATGGAGAATGTATAGGAAGGAGTAAAAGAGTGGTGTAAGGAGACTGACTGTGTGAGCAAAGATTTATGGAATTTTAAACCTGGATTAAGCTGAGGAAAAATGAGCCACTTAGATATATGAGTTTGGAGTGTGAATAGTGGCAGAAGGGAAGATTATTATCTGCAAGCCCTTTAAGAACTTAGGAAATCATTGTAAAGATGGTTCTGAAGCAGAGCTGTTACTTGTGAGCCCATGGTGATGAGGGGAACGAGCTGACCTCTAGACATGAATCAGATGGCTGACAGGGTTGTTTTTAGGGTGGAATGTGGAAAACTGGAATTTCTGAAGTTGTGATTTTACAAAAATTGTCACCTAAGCATTGCTCACAGGGCAATGGGAGGTCAATGGTGGCTTGCTGGTGAGCTCTAACACCACCAAAATGAAGAGCAACTACCAAGAAATATTTCTGGTCACTGCAAGAAGTCATTTTAAATTGAGAAACAACTTTTGGAGTAAGAGACTAAATTTGCCAAGATTAGACCATCCATCTTCCACAAAAATAACTTAAGGCGAATAAAGAATATCAGCTTATTGACTTTATTGGTTTATTTTTATAACTCATATTTAGGTAGTACTACAGATAGGTAAACAGGGACCCTGACCCCAAAAATAATAGTCTAAATCAGTTATTGCATTTTCAAAGGCTAGATGGTCACTATACTTTTTTAATTAACAAAACAAATAGAAAAAAAATTTGAATGTATTCATTTATTTGAATATAATTCCTCTTAAAATGCGAGGACATGCTTGATAGCATCACAGTTATCCAAAAATGAAGTATAACCTTCAGATATCTTTCTTTAATTCAAGATATGTGAATAGCTTAGATGTGAAAAAGTTAGTTATTCTGTAAAATTTTTAAATCAGAAATTACATGTGACAGGCAACTATATTCTTATATCTGCAACAAGAAAAACACCCCCCCCCCNGTGATACACTTTGTTTTTGGATCAGCTAGTATCTTACTGGAATCAAGGACAAAGATTTCTGAACCCTCGGTAGAGATCCTGGAAATCTCTTTTTCGAGTGGCTTTCTTCAAAGGAGCTGTCTTTATTGTTCAGAGAATAAGATCCACAAAGAAAACCCAAGTCTGAATTCTTATCTCTTTTTCTTTTTCTTCTTTTTCCCAGTACTTGTTTTTAAGATACTGTTAAATGATACAGAAATTATCCCAAAGTCATAAGGTGCTATTCTTGTTATTCTACTTCCTTGTGAATGAGAAAGATATTTCTCTTTTTTGATACTGAAATCAGTATTTAGAGAAAAACGTTTTATACACACATTATCACCAATCTTTAGTGATGAAATGCAGTATCTTCCACAAAAGCAATGAAAACAGGAATGAAGGAGACTGAACAAAACTCACTGGAATATTCACAGAAGGAAAAGAAGGAGAGGAAGAATGAGAGTAAGGGAGGAGGTGGGAGGCTTTGAGAGAAACAGTCTCTGAATCACTTTCCTGGTTTGTTTGTCTATAGTTTTTGACTACCTGAATATTCAGGAAAAACATCTTCAGTTGAAAATATCTCATTTGATTGAATCATAGAATAATCACAGGATATCCTGAGTTGGAAGACACCCACAAAGATTACTGAAGTCCAACTCCTGTTCCTGCACGGGACCACCCCAAGAGTCACACCATGTGCCTGAGAGCTTTGTCCAAACACTTTTTGAACTCTGACAGGTTTGGTGCTGTGATCATTTCCCTAGAGCTAATAGTGAAATTATTATATTTATTCAAGATTTTATTTTTAAGGAGAATGCCTATTGATCTAAAGCTAAGGAGATGACAGAAATAGCAAGTACCCCTGAAATCATCCATTTGTATTTCGAAGTAGCTTTCTGTATATATAAATATGGGACCTTGACTAAGATTAATGTGCAGGGATTATAACTTCGGTAGCACTGTGCAGGTAAGTATCAAATAATACTACTAAAATAATATTACTCAAAAATTAAACTGGGTCTGGTGTGGACACAGATTTTGCCACATGAGTGCATTTTATATTAAGTTTTTAGAATGGACCCCAGAACATTTTGGTCATGACCATGATCATTTTCCTAAACAATATCTAGTTACAAAATGGCAGTTTGCAGGGGCTAAGGATTTTTCTCGAAGAAAAGATTGATTGTGGCCACAGTTCTGGCTGGTGAAAGTATGAACATGGATAGAACTATGCTAGTTTTTCTGGACAAAAAACAGGTGTAAGCAGTATAAGAATGGTGTTAAGATACTATTCATTGCCTCTGATTGCCTTATATCACCTCCTAAACCTTGCTTTTCTTTTGTCCTTAGAACATGGTTAAAACAACTGTATTTTTCTAAATATCATCTTTGTGGTATCTGGCGACAAAAGCTTGATCTTTGAAGTTGAATGATTTTTCTCATAATAGGCTGGGAGCAAATCATAATTTTGCTAGTGATAAAGGTCTTGTCAAGGTCTGCAGGCTGATCACACCAAACTTTTTTACTAAACACAAATATATAGTAAACACATATTTACAGTAAATACACATTATTGTGTATAGGAAGACATTTGAAATACGCTACTACCAACTAAAACAGTCTAACAGCTTTAAAGGTGAATGTCACAAAGCCTGTTTTTAACATATTTAAAATATATTTTTAACATATTTCAAATTATCTTTTAAAAGTGAAGCTGGAAAAGTAACAGATACATGTTAGATCTCTAACTGTAACTTCTATAGAAGTAACCTCTACAAAACAAAGTTATTGTATAGAGTGCACACATGGATGTGGATGTCAATTTTTTATTTTTATGTGTGCTTTTACAAACTAAGAGGAACATCATCACTTTATAAACTTTAATGGCTTCCAAATGTCCCATCAGCAGTTCAAAGAGAAAATGTAGCAATACTCATACAACATCAAGTGTCTCCACAGTATGTGTTGGAATTCATGTAGTCCATATCAGGAAAATCTCTCCTAATAATTTTCTTTTATTTCACTTTGGTTTGCATTGTAATGTGGTTTACAGTGGAGAGTTTGCAGTGGGATACCCAAACTGGATTAATTTTGGTTGAAACCAGGCTTGAGAAAGTGTGTCTGTAGCACGGCTAGTGCAATCTGGTCATTCTCTCTGTAAGGCCAGACAGGAACTGGACTGAGGTAAAACTTCCAGAAGTGTGTATAATGAGGACTTTGAGGCTTCAGCACCAGCTCTTTTATCCTTCAGATTCTCCCTGGTGCAATTTGCTGTACTAATCCAGACATGGCCTCTGGGTTCTGATCCTAAAGAACATGAAAAGGATGCAGTCATTGCTATTTAGAATGCAACCACATACCCTCAAGTAGATGTAGAGATTGAAGATTCAAAAGGAACTGGCTCCATAGCTCAGAGTTAGTGACAGTCACCAGGAGAAAATTTCTGCATGGAGTAGTGTTGTCCTCTTTCTGAAGAGCTACCTGCCTGTAGGCTGGACTGTTGTTGCAATATTTAAAACTGCATCTTAGCATTTCCACACTGATGGGACTGTCTACATGAACATAGAGGCAACTAAGAAAAAGGTATAATAATGAATCCACTCTATTTCAGTGTTTAAAACATATTTTATAAAATGTGGTTTGGATTCTGGTTTTAGTGAGGGTTTTATCTCAATTTATGGGTTATTTTCTTCATCTAGAATCTAGTACCTTGAATCATATCTACCAGCATGATGCACATTCTTCTCAACCAGTCATCACCATCATCATCATCTACAGATGGAGATTTGCACTAGCACTCTAGGCTCATTCTGTAGTCACTAAGTTATGTCTGGAAGATGGCTCATGTCAATCTCTTAGAAAGGAATGGTGTAGCTATTGATCTCTTTTGAGCACAGCAGAAGTCTCAGCTTACCAGCTATCTGGCTAATGGATGGATAAAATGTCACGATGAGTCTTGTTCCTTCTCTCTGCTGGCTTGAGTGCACTGATATGTGTACTTCACATAAAGTGAAAATCTAACAGGTTCTTAATATTTCTCTCTTAGAAAGAGACAAGAATAACAGGAAAACAAAGATTTATCCTTTTTTCCCCTTTACACTTTAATACTATGCAAACAGCAAAACTTTGTATAAGGTCCTCTGTAGCTCTTCACTGGGAAATTCTGCAGGAATTTATTTCTCAATAAAATGTAAACCAAACTACTTTGAATTGAATAATTCCAATAACTTTCATGATTAATTAGTCATAAGTTTTTAATTTTCATGAACAGAAGTGATTACTAGTTTTGTGAATAAAACTTTGCTAATGCTCGTGATTTAGCAGAGAAATGCTTTAAGTTCTCAGAAGCGTGTGTGAGGAGCTGTGGGAGTTTCAAGGAAAACTAAGTGTGTGAAACAATTAGCCTCACAAGACATGTTTCATTAAGAAAAAAGAAAAAAAAAATCCTGGAAGTGAAAATGTGAATATTTATGCAGAAGATAATCAGTGTGGAAAAAAGAAAGTAAAACTTAGAAAATAAAGGAGACCAAAATTACCTGTTTTATGACTAAAACAGTTCCCTTCTTTGATCACTGGAGAGCACTGTTCCCCTATGAAACAATTTGCTTTAAGGACACAGCTGGGCATTCTGCTGCAGAAGTGATTGTCTGTAGCAAATTATATAACATATATTATGTATTCAGAGTTACAGAAGAAGAAATGTTATTTTTCTGAAAAAAAATTAATGTTTCATGGGATCCTATTCTTTTATCCCCCATTTTATACAGATAATATCATACTGTGTATTATTTCTACAGTAAGAATAGCTTCATCAAGTCCAGAAATATATCATGTAGGTATAGAACATGTGCCTATCTGAAACATGAGTGTTGTTTCTTTTATAATTATTTTTATTGTAAAATTAAGACAATTTGTATGAAATCTAGAGTAAACACACATAAGAAGTCAGATGATAGTAAAATCACCTGCATCATTTTTTGCCTGAATTGGAAGGACTATTGTATCTATCCAGGTCTTGATAATTTCTGTTAAGTATAAAATTAGAATTCCAGAAAAAGATGCAAAAAATAGTTACCAGAAGTTCAGAACTGCCATTATCTGGTGATTAGCACAGAGACTTAGTAATTCTGAGCTGGTAATTCTGTCTGGTTTAAGTACCTGTGTATAAACAAAGATTTGCAAATCCCGGGATTTTTTTACATCTCAGGTTTCAAATTCTAACCACTGGTTAATATTAATGCCTTCCAGCTTCACTTTGGAGCTTCTGCCTTGAGATTCAGCCCTTTGTGCTTTCCTTCTTATTGTGCAGTTGAATTTGACTTAGCAGAGTGGGATCAGAATCAGAATTATAACAGAATTCCCTGCCTCACTCGTATAAAGAGTGGTAGCATTTCATTCAACTGTTAAAGCACAGGGCATTGAATTGGAATTCAAATAATGCACTTTTAAAAAGTCACTATTTCAAGAAATTATCTGTGTTGTATCAAAGTGGAAACAAGGAGAGAAAATAATACCTTGCTATCAGCTTTGCCCTTTTTTCTGTTGTAATAAATGCTTTGTTTAGTTGTTAGGCAGTCATGTATGTAAAAGGGGAGCTGCTAATCATGCAATTTATTCTGTTACATATAGAATGTATTAATTATGAACTCGGAGGACTTTCAGCATCTTGATGGAAGGAGAGCTGTGAGATCTGCTGGATATCATAATCCACAATGAGAGCTGGATCTTTATGCACTGAGGAGGATCTGAGCCTGTAGGTCACCTACCAAATCTCATCTGCAGCTCTGTGACCGTGTCAAACATCTTGTTCACTGGCTATGTATAATTCATTGTACTGTATTAATTGGACTGCACACAGAAAAGACCTGATTTGTTGAGATAGCCCTTCCATCTCAGAGCAGTAAAGCTCCATTGATTTCCAGTCAGAGGAGAGGATGACACGAATAGATTGTTTAATATTTAAATCAAATCAGCATAGTACTGACCTCTCTCAGCTTCACATCTTGCATAAGGATCTCTGCTAATAAGCAGCAGACACTCATGTGTCAGGAGCCCACCCTGCAAAGGACCACTGACCACATTAATTCAAAATCGATTGTGGGGCCTTATGCAAAAGGTGATTATGTCTGACGACATGGAAGACATAAACTGAGAGGAAGTAGATTTCAAAGTGTAGTAGCAGGAATAAGTGCTGTATCTATCAGCACTGCCTTTACTGGGGCTTTGGCTCAGTGAGTAAGTTAAGCAATAGAGTGAACCATGGCTTTTAAATAATTAGCTGAGAACATCTCTTACTCACATATCTGAACAGCAAAGGGAAAGCAGAGAGTCAGAGCCTGATTTAGCTTATTAGCATCATGGCGTGCCATGATTTTCTCTTTGCCTGATTTTGTAATGAGATTTGGGATAGCTCTCACAGATCTGAGATGATTAAGTATGCAGTGGCACAGATGGGGAAATGGGAAGAGAGGAATAAAACATAGAGTCTTCAGACATTAAAGTGGGATCCAGTGAGCCTAAAACCTATCCCAGGGCAGAGATCTAGTGTGATTAGCACCCAAACTGTACCGTGCAGCTTATGTGAATGTGAGAAAACATATGTTTTAGAAGTTTTGGGGCTGTCTATGTCTACATGGAAAGGCACTGAAATGTCTCCTCAATATCATCTGAATCCTCAGAGAAGCATTTTCCAAGACTGATGAGCTCAGTCATGTCAAATAGTTGTTGTCTTCTACCTGCAGGACTTATCAGATCCAGGAGGGTGCCCAGGAAGTTGCAGTGTCGCTGAAGCCCTGGGAGGTGCCTGATTCTTATTGATTAATCATTATTCTGAACTCAGACAAACAGGCCACCTGGGTTTCGGATTAAGGTTGCCAAACCAATGTCAAATGCTATGACCTAGCAAATGTCATCTGATGTCGTCAATAATGACACAGATGACACCAAATTTTATTATCCTTGATTTGTTGCTGATTGAAACATCAGCCTAGTTTAGATGTGCTCAGAAATGTGATTTTTCTGATGAATGATGCTAGTCTTTTTTATTCTGGTAACTTTCTAGAGGGCCACAATAAATCTCAAAGTTCTTTCTCCAGACTCTCACTCATCTTGCTGTCTGGCAGCTTTGATCCTAATACCAACAACCTCCTGTCCTCTTCAATTTCTTGCCATTTTCCTACCCTGTTGTTTGTAATTCCAAAGCCTTCCATGCTGGGATACTGTTTAAACAATTAAAATCTTTTAATGTAGGTTTGAATCATTTGAATTTTCTGCCTTACCTTCTTGTCCAAGTCTGTAGGAAAATCTGGCTCTCTCTTCATTGTTACATCTTTAATTAAAAGTAAAAATGTCTTGTTTTGTTTTTCCCTATAAAGCTTCTTTACTTATAGATTATTCCTCTCCTTTGTTCTAATAATAGGCCAGTAAATAAAGCAGTAGGCAGAAAAATAAGAATCTTTTACCAGAGAGCAATCTCACCTCATTCTTTCTTGTCCAAACTTTTCCTTTCTTAACTAATGAGAATAAGAAAGTAATTTTTGGATCATATTTTTTAATGAAAAGTAAAATTAAATTTAATTTCCATATTTAAAAAACACAAAATATTTACTGATTGCACTCTGAATTGATTACACTATTGATAAGCAGATGGCAAAAAATCAGATCCTGTAGAAAATAAGAAACAATATCTCCAAAAGGGAGAAAATAAAGCTTTTTTTTTTTTTTTAAGATGAAAGTTTCACTTATATGTGACTTGGAGCAGGGGGAAATCTCAATATATTTGGGTGGCAACTCTATCAATAAGAGCTATGGCATTTTTTAGTGTAAAATATCAGAAATATAAATTTTTTTCTCCATAAAAATCTCCCTGATGTTATAAAAATGTTAGTGACAGCTTCATTTTTGACCTTTAAAATAACAAGATGTATCTTTAATATACACAGTTTTTCTACCAAACAGATTGAAGATGTAAGTCAGGCAGTAAACAAACAAACAGACAAACAAATAAATAAATTATAACTGTGAATTTTGTGTTGAATCAGTGTTTGCATTTCCACCTGTAATCTCTATTGTTTTTGGTGTATAGTTAAATCATTCTATGTTTCGGGAGGAAAAATTAAGTAGGCAGAGTCTCTCTCTATATATAGTGAAAAACAAAACTTTAAAAACCTCATTTGCCATAGAATTCTCCAAAATAATCAACCTAGCCTTTATCAATAACTAAAGCAAAACTCTGTAGGTGAAAGGTTTTTCATGCATCATTAAAATGAATGTATACAGATCAAAGCTTATATTATGTATTCCAATCCTCATTAAAAACATCCTTTGTTCAATGTTTTTACTAGAAATGGGGTTTTTTTTTTTGTGTTGTATTTTTTCTCTCCCTCATGGTTATCTTAATATTTTTTTAATTCCTGGAAAAAACACTGAATCATACCGTTAAAGTCTATTTTTTGACAAAACCCAGACTTTTGTGAAAGAGCTAGTTCAGCATAAGCTTTTTGTCTGAAATGATTTCTATTGGGTAAAATAATATTGTGGCCTCCAATGATCTAAATATAGGAGCTTTCAAATGTTTTGCAAATGGATACATCAGACAGACAGTCCTTTGAAACACTTCACCTTTTGCTCTTGATGCTGCTGTCACCTGCTAATCCATCCACAAGAGCCAATATGTTCTTTTCCTTTTAATGTTGTGTAATAAATAACCTGTCAATAACAGCAACAATTACCACGGGAAAGTACCATCAGGCAACCACATACACATTGCTTTCATAAAGAAACATGAAAAGGAAAAT
Organism: Chaetops frenatus; assembly: GCA_013400775.1. Classification (NCBI taxonomy): domain Eukaryota; kingdom Metazoa; phylum Chordata; class Aves; order Passeriformes; family Picathartidae; genus Chaetops; species Chaetops frenatus. The sequence continues at coordinate 92,176 of VZTR01029805.1, read as the reverse complement.
CCGCTTTTCTCCTACATTTCACTTTACTCTTTGACTGGTCTGTTAATCTCCCAGAAAAAAGGCATTTTACTGTATTCTGTCTGTACATCTAATAATTCCACTGAGAAACACTAATGAGGCTGGAGATCTCTAACCAGTAGGTCATCACTATCTGTAAACTAAATAACCATCCCTAAATATACTAGGGATTAATACAAAATCAACCGAGGTCTCCAGGTGCCTTTAAATATACTTTGGATCAGACACAGAAAATTCAAAAATTCATGGTCCATTTTGAAACAAAGAGGCTTATTAGAAAAAAAATCCCCTGGCAGTCACGTTGCTATTTTATTGAGCAGAACAGTGTTAAAAATGACCTTCCAGTGTTTTTCAAAAGTTTAGAGCATTCAACAACTTTGAGGTAATCTTAGAATTAGGTCTTTCTCTTCTGTGGTTGCTCGCTTGGTTTTTAGCCTCTTAAGGTACCTCAAGTTTACAAATACTGCACCACTGCACTTCTGCCTTTCTAGAGTATAAGTGGATTATTTAAAATGGCTTAAAGCCTAAAAGGGTATTTCTTCAACCTAGGTGCCATCACCTTTGCCAGTACAAACTGTAAGGGGAAAATAGAATCAAGTTGAAAATTGTAGTTTAAAAAATCATTTAGTATCCAGCTGCCACTGGACTATGGCTACCTACTAATTTGTCCATTTAGATGCTTCTCCAGCTTATTTTTCACTTCAGCTCTTATTCCAAAATTTTTCCCCAAATCCAACAATCTAAAAATCTTGTGATAAAGCTCTTGCTAATTTACATAGCAGAAGGTTGCTATAGCAACGTGGCAGAACATTTCCAGCAGCAACATACAAGAGGTAATCTTTATCTTTCTGTGAGGAATATGCTTTAAAGGTGTGTGATAGTCTGTATAACTCTGTTTTTTCCTCAAGACATTTGTTTGATCATGCAGTGAAGCCAAAGTACTTCAACTTTGATATCATGGTCGTAAGCTTGGTGAGCAGTGTTGCTGTAAACACATGTTGTTATGAGTTCACATATGCATATCAAAGCATGTAGAACTGGAGAACTGCCGAGTTCAAGGCTGCAAGATGTGTTGCTGTGTTGGACAAACCCAGCTGAGGCTTTTGAACATTGTCAAAATGGTTTCCAAGCATAGTGTGTGGCACATGGATCCACTGAGTATTCTGCCCTTCTTCCTACGCACAAGCGGTGCTGTGTGTGTGACCTCATGGCCAGCTGCCTCACTGTGCTGGACTTCTCACATCAGGAAACACGGCCCTTGCACAGAGCAAAGGGTTAGACAAAAATGTGGCCAAAATTCAGGTATTATAATGGCATCAACCAGCAGATCTGTCATTCACCTGTGGTGAGAAAATGGATCCCGAATGGATCCACTGAGAAACCTACATTGATGTGTTTTGGATACAGTATGAGAATAATGTTGATCACAGGCTTACATTTCAGTGGTTGCTGAGCAGTATTTACTCTTAGTAAAGGAGTTTTCAGTTTCCTATGTTCTAACAGTGAGGAGGCAAAGCAAATGTGGGAGGGAGCACAGAACATCTGACCTGAACTGGCCAAAGGAATATTCCATACCAGAGAATGTCATGCCCAATATATAAATGGAAGGGGATACTTGGAAGGGGGCCAATTGCAGTTTGGGAACAGGTTTGGCATTGCTCAGCAGGTGTTAAGAAATTGTATTATTCATCACCTGTTTTTCTTGGGTTTTAACGTCTTCTCTCTCTTTTTCAAAAAATTATGATTGCTTTAATAATATATTTTACCTCATTTCAATTATTAAACTGATCTTATTTAAACTCACAAGTTTTTTTTTTTT
>VZTR01029805.1:36736-80622 GCA_013400775.1 Chaetops frenatus | reverse complement strand
TGAAAAAGAATAGGAAATAGCTGGAGAAGGTAACCATGGAGAGACAGGACAACACTTTTCAGGGACAAACATCCTTGCTCTATTTTCTGGAGATAAGTACAAAAAAGGTGCAGTGCAATGGCAGGACTGGGGTCAAGAAGCAGGCATGAACTGTTGACAAAAAACTGACCCAGTAAGGAAGATCAAGACCACCAAAGACTCCCATAGTTCCCCAACCCATTTCCAGAAACATCTAGAAGAACAAACTGCACATGATAACTGATTTGCACAGAAGGTGAGAAACCTATCTCCAGGACAGGAAAAACATTTCTTTAAAAAGGTATCCCCATGAAGCCTGGGCAGTGCCCTTAGGACCCTGGATACCCCATCAGGTGGATCAGTGCTGAATACAAGACTGGTGACAGAAAAAGGTTTAACAGAAGAGCAGAAGAGTTTAAAGGAAAAGAATATTTTAAATATTTATTTGCTCTTGTGACTCATGACCTTGACTCCACGACACACAGGTAATTGTTTTTTAAAATCTGAATTCTAAACCTTTTTCTCCAGAGAATATTTACACATTCTGCCATTAGTCTCCAGATACTGTTGATTATAATTTAAAGAAGGAGAAAAAACTCTTTGTCAAGGTCAAAGCAGCTCTGGCTGTCAAGGGCAAGTAACCTGAAGGGTGCCTCCTTTTAAATGGCAGCTGCTCTGAATTTGGGATGCCTCATTTCTGCCATACAGTGGGAAGCAAGATTCAAAGGAGAAGACAGGTATTTGTGGCTTTCTTATTGCAGAAGGATTAAGGATTTGCACTTCATGTGACAAGTCTTTTAACAAGTGTGATTACATCCCCATCTCAGCTTATTTAAAGAGAGAATTAAATTAATTTTTGTCATATTGCAAACTAATACCTTTTGATAATTTTGAAATTTGGGTAGTACAATTTTAAATTTATTTTACTTGTGACTAAACATGGTTTCTATGGTTACAAACAGTTTCAATTTTGCCCTAAAGGGCTAATGATTTTTCATATTGAAACAAAAGGAAGTTAAAAGCAGTTTGGCAGAAATAGCAATTTCATGTCACTTTCTTTTTATTTGTTTTTGTTCTCTGAATATGTATACCCACTAGGATTGGTTAAAAAAAGCTTTTGTTGGAAGAGTTTTGTTGTCATAAAAATGCAGATGGATTGAAATTTTCATAGAGTCATGGAATAGTTTGAGTTGGAAGACACCTTAGAGATTATCTAGATCCCAGCCCCCTACCATGGGCAGGGACAACTTCCACTAGACTAGCTCACTCAAAGCCCCATCCAGCCTGGCTTCGAGCAGTTCCAGGGATGAGGCAGCCACAACTTCCCTGTACAACTTGTTCCAGTGCCTCAACAACCTCACAGTCAAGAATTTCTTCTTAACATCTAATATAAACCTGTGCCCTTTCAGTCTGAAGCAATTACCCTTTGTCCTGTCACTATGTGCTCCTGTAAAAAGTCTCTCTCTACCTTTCTTGTAGGCTCCCTTTAGCTACCCAGGCCTCTGATTTTTCAGGTCTCTCTGCAGGGCCTCCCTGCCCTTCTGATAACTTTAAAATATAAGCCATCAGTATACTGTGATTATGGGTAGACATAAGAGTTGTTGTACTGTGACCCATTAAACAAGAGATGCACTTTGCTTCAGCTGCCGTTTGGGGTGTTAGTCTTGACCATGAGGCTATGGCAGAGATACTGCTGGAGCTGCTAACTGCTTGCCTCTTTTCCTCTGTGTTTTGTTGCCCTCAAGTGAGGAGAAATTAAGGAACAAATTACTGCCCAGTTTATACTCCCATAACAGTTATTTCACACGTCCTTTCTCATCTGCCAGCTCCCTGAAGTTTGTGACCAGCAACAAAGAATTGAACCAAAGGTGCTGAAACTACTGCAGATGATATTTCAGGTATGATTATAAATAAAATATTTTGAAAGAATAGCTATTAATTCTACACATTTTGTAATTTCTTTCCTGAGAGTGAAATCAGAAAGTGGATACAAAGTACTAAAGGGTATTTGATGTATATATGATACAGTACTAAACTGTATTTGATGAATCTGGGCAACTCCTACTGCAGGAGAAAGAGTATACTCTTGCTACTGGAGCTGGTGTGAGAAGAAAAAATTACTCTTAGCCTCTATAGTTTCACACACTTATATTATTACTAAAATTGTGAAAATCAGAATTCCATGCTCTGATATAAGCTACAGGGACTTTAAGGTTGTTGTCAAGCAAGGTTTTATTTCATGTTTGCTGCTTTTGCCAGGCTCAGGAATACATTTTTGATCACTTGGCTTCTTTGGTTGATATTGCTGTGGGCTGTGAGCAAAGATGTACAGTCAATATTCACTTTAATAAGTAAATTTCCTAGCAGCAAGAAAATCATATTAAAACCTCGCCTGAACTAATGTTTGCTCTCAAAGCCTTTTTGGCAACAGTTGTGTATCCATAAATTCTTTGACCTTTCAGTACTGCACAAATATATGGATCACCTGTAAGCACACTCAAATGTTCTGCTGAGATTTAACTATCCCAAAATTTATGTTTGGAGTCTAGTGGTTTGGATCTGTTTTAAAAAACATAAGAATAATCCCCATCTATGAGATGTACACATTGCAGTGAAAATTGTGGGACACTGAATATTTTCAGCTGACATGAGCACTGTTTTTGATGCCACTGCAGTGAGAATGTGAGCTGAGGACCTGTGAATTTTATACATAGGAACACTTCTCAAGTTACACAGAATTGTCCTGTATGCAGTGTAACTCTAATGCATATGCTGCATTCTGGATAACTTCTGTGGTATTATCCAGTGGTTTTTTTTTGGACATTGCTCTATTAAAAAAAAACAAAACCAAAACCAACACAAAAACCCAACAAACAACAAACAAACAAACAACAACCAAGCAAAGAAAAAACAAACAAACAACAACAAAAACAAAAATAAAACAAAAAATACTCCCAACTCCATGTTGACAACAATGTTTTATATTCTTGGAGCAATATTGTGATAGCAATGAAAGCTATTATTATACTCAGTATTAAACAGAAAAAAATTAAAAGATGGGTTTCCCTCCTGTTCTGTTCTGTTTAACACAGCATAATATTCTATCTTATAATCTTTGAAGATTTTATGTGTTTCCAGTATAATATTGAGTAATCAGCAGTCAGAAAGAAACATAGAATATGACACAGTAAGATATTTTTTCTAAGATTACTTGCTACTGAAATATATTGTAATGTGAAACGTAGTGTAGTATATTATGTTTAAATATATATGCCTTATGCTTATTTTAGTATGAAAAATATATATTCTCTTGGGCTTCTAGAATAAGTGCTTATAGTGTAATCACTTTCAGCTAGTTTTTAACCTAATGGTTCTCAGTCCCACTTTGTTATACTGCCTGTGCTAACTGATGCTACTTCTGGAAAGCTCAGCTTACATGTTTGCTCTTAAAGCAATTTTATTTATCAGCTCAATATAGATTTTACAGTAATGAGGACAAGAGATTTCTGAATCACTGTAAATGGACATGAATTCCTGTGACAAGTCTGGTGATATTTAGAATGTATTCTTCACAAAGAGTTTTAATTTTGCAGTAATTCTTCTATGTCTGATTTAGTGCAATGTCACCATGGCAGATGAGTGTGTTATGCCACGTTTGACCTATCCACATTTCATTAACTTTTACAAGTCTTTGACAACCTTTTTTCTATATCCAGGAAATCAAATAAATGTTCGAATATATATTAATGAGAATGAAACACCCCTCTCCTCCAACTCATCCTGTACCTTGTGAGCATTTAAATTGTTCAAAAATCTCACATTGAGAGGTAATATGCACCCAAACATGACAAAGGCAAGCAAGGATGGAATATATGCTGGTGTTTCATATATACAGAAGATCTTCAGGCACAGGAAATATTTACTTTGCTGAAATTAGTACCTTTTTTGTCTCTAAAAAAGTAGAATTTGCACATATTCCAGGGCTTCAACCTAAATTTTGACACATCACTTGAGGAGGCTAAATCAAGGGTCTAACTGATGCAGGACTATCTGCAGACAGTGTCAAGTTGGAGAGTCAGTGAGTTGCCAGCATCACATCAGACCCGAATTGTCCTTGGCATTTCCCCTTTCTCCCTCCTTTGGCAATGTTTAGCAAATAGATAGTCTGAACCCAGACCTCAGGATCTATCCTCAGTCCCTAAAGAAACTGTTACAATTTTCATTCATTTTGACAGGAGTGTATAGGGATCATTTACTTAATGCAATCTATTCCAAATACTGCCAAGCCGGTCAATACATGAGTGAAATAGCATCAGAAAAATAAAGAAAGCTCAGTCTCCCAAATAAAAACTGTTCTTTCTGTTGAATCACTGTGCTGACAGCTGACAATTTATACAACTCTACATTTGTGCCTGACTCCATCCTTAAAAAAAAACAAAACAAACCAGAATTCAAACTCCAAATATATTAAGATTATTTAATGTTTACTTAAACTGTAAGAAAAGGATTTCTGAAGTATCTGCTTAGTTTAGTCTTTCTTTGCACTATGGTAAAAGATTTGATTTTCAGCAAATTGTGATTATTCACCTCAAGTTAAAGGTTTTTCTGAGGCATCTGCTGTAAATGGCTCAAAATATATACATATATTTGTTTAAATAAAACTTTTCCCACTCTCCTGTTAATTCCTCTTTTAATTATATCTCATTTTTCTTTAGAATTTCTGTTTCCTTTCTAAATCTTTCCATTTCAGACAGCTCTTCACTTTGCTGGGTTCTTCTGTTCCTGCTCTCAGGCTGATTATGGGAAACAAGCAGATCTTTGTGACTCTTTAGTCTCCAATCACTCTCAGTCCTCAGGCTTGTAGATCTGTTAATATCTTTTGCTCCTGCAATCACAGCATGCTTGTCCTTAGCTCTGATGCACTACATTCTTGGGGCTATCTTGTCTTACTGAGGAAGAAATCCACTGGAAATCTTCTGACAAATGGACAGATTTCAGTGGCTATATCAATTCAGACATGGATTTATATTTTTCTTGGTTTAATTTGCAGGATCTGCAATAAGACTCAGATTTCTAGATTTTCTTGGGAATCTTATTTAGGCAATAATCACCTCAATTTTTACCTGAGAAAAGGTAATTAGAATACTATATTGTGCCTTGCTCCTGCATTATGGTGAGTGAAAAAAACAAGCTCCGTATCATAGGGCAAAATTACAAAACACATTTTTATGCCATCTGCCATCCCTTCACAAACTGCTGCTTAGGCAGATATGTAAAATGAAATCATTCGAAAGAACAGACTTTCTAAGATCACTCTATGTTGTTTTTTTTTTCTAGTCACATCTAAACCAAGTAATTATTCTATTTCTCTCCATCATTTCTACTGTTCCTTGCATTCCAAAGCTTGCACCAGGCCCATTGCCAAAGTCATCATCTGTGTTACATCCTTTTATTCCTTCACTGTTTCTTCATCTTTTGTGAAGTTCACAGAATCACAGAATGGGTAAGGTTGGAAGAGTCCACAGTGGGTCATCTTGTTCAACCTCCCTTTACAAACAGGGTCATCCCAGAGCACATTGCTCAGGATTGTGTCCAGACAGTTCTTGATTATCTCCAGTGAGGGAGATTCCACAACCTCTCTGGGCAATCTGTTCCAGTGCATGGTCACTGCACAGTAAAGAAGTTCAGGTGGTACTTCCTGTGCATCAGTTGCTGCCCATTGCCTCTTGTCCTATTGCTTGGCACCACGGAGAAGAGCCTGAATCCATCCTCTGACACTCCCCCTTCAGGTACTGATTGACACTGATGTGGTCCCCTCTCAGTCATCTCTTCTCAAGGCTGACCAGGCCCAGCTCCCTCAGCCTGTCCTTGTAAGGGAGATGTTCCAGTCCCTTATTCATCTTTGTTTTCTCCACTGGACCTGCACCAGGAGCTCCATGTACCTCTTATACGGAGGAGTCTAGAACTGGACACAGAACTCCAGATCCCTATCCCTGCTCATATGTATTTGCTGAGCAAGCAGCTCTCTTGGCACCCAAATTCACACTTTTTCTTTAAATATTTCTGCCTATCTTTATCTTTAAATCTCTTTCTCTTTAATTTACCTAATGATTAGGAAAAGGCCAAGAACTTGTCTCTTATTATTGGTCACATTGTTTGGAGCCAGGACTCCAGAATAAATGCATCTTATCCCAGTCTCTGGGACCCTATCAAAAGCCTGAGGAGTGGAAAGGGTTCTAGATGTGGGGACTGTTTTGCAAGATGGATAGAGTCTCTTTCTGCATCCAGTAAATGTTGTGAAAACTTTTTAAACAACTCAGGCACTTATTTTATTGAAGTAAGTCTTTGGGAAGGAAAGGTAAAGCAGTACTTACATTTTGGGCTGTATTTTTTGCACTATTAAATTAAAGCTTTATTTTGCTACACATTTTACAGATATATCAGTAACAAAAGAGAGTCCATTTACTGCTGCTGTCCACTCGGAAAGCATAACTTTAATTTTGAAATATTCTGGCTGTAGCACATACAGTCACTACTGTCAAACTGGACTATTTGTATTCACTTGACTGATTTCACTGAAGCTGCAGTAATTTAGATAGGAATGATCTATACTGATTTACTTATGTGACTTAAGTATCCAATCTAATATGTGGCCTAAGTTAATTTAGATGGATTCTTTTAGGTCTCTTTATTTGTATGTTTTGAATTAAATCACATTGCTTGCAAATCTTATAAAAAGATGGAGCCTCTCTGTTTTTTTGTAAAATTAGGCCTTTCAGTTGAAGTAATATATGATCTGTTACAGTTTCCATCTGACCTGGTTTATCTTTTTCCAGAAATGACAAATGGATAACTGGAATCAAAAATTAATAAATGCAGACATAAAGAGAAAAGAAAATCTGCATTCCCCTAAGAAACAAGTATTCCTTTATTAGATATGATTTTTGATATTTTTGCCTAAAGAATAAAATAATTTTTTTTGTTCATTTGTAGCTCAAAAAATAGAGTTTATTTCTGCAAGAAATTACTTACTGTGCATCATGTGTTGTCCACTTCTTTCTGCATATTAGGTAGAAGGCTTTCACAGACTGAAACCTACTTTCCACTTCAAGATGGTAGAACATGCTTGCAGTGATACCACTGTCTGAAATGAAATTCCTTGGTATTCTTCTTCCTTCAGGATACACAGATATCTTTACTTTTCCTTAAGACATTTTTGAGATATCTATAGTTGATCTAACTTATAAATGTTATAAATAACATAAACAAAATAAACACTACCAGCACCTTGGAATTTTTAAGTGATAGACATTGATGTGGTCTCCTCTCAGTCACCTCACCTGGGGCTTTGAACAAGACTGGGTGCAATGAGTTAATGAAAAGCAATACTTCCAAACCTTCTTAATGAAACCTGTGATAATGATGATTACAAGAATTGTTCTTCCAAGCAAAGACTACTCTAACAAAGAAAAATCATGGAATTATAGAGTATTTTAAGCTGTAAAAGGCATCTAAGATTATTGAGTCCAACCATTAACCCATTAGCACCAGATCCACCACTAAACCATGTTTCTACGTGCCATACTTACACAAGTTTTTAGTTACCTCTAGGGATGGTGACTCAACCACTTTCCTGGATAACATGTTCCAATCTTTGACAACGCTTTCCATGAAGAAAGGTTCCTGAAATCCAGTGTAAACCTCCCCTTGACTTGAGGCCATTTGCTCTTTTGTTTGAAACTTTGGAGAAGACAGTGACCCTCACCTGGCTGCACCCTCTTTTTGGGGAGTTGTAGAGTGATAAGGTCTCCCCTGAGACTTGTTTCCCCCAGGTTAAACAACCCAAACTCCCTCAGCCACTCCCTATCAGACTTGTGCTCCCACCCCTTCCCCAGCTCCACTGCCCTTCTCTGGACTCACTGCAGCCCCTCAATGTCCTTCTCATGGTGAGGGGCCCAGAACTGGACACAGCACTTGAGATGTGGCCACACTAGAGCCCACTGCAGGGGGACAATCCTTGCCCTGGTCCTGCTGGCCACACTAGAACCCACTGGAGGGGGACAACCCCTGCCCTGGTCCTGCTGGCCTCACTAGAGCCCACTGGNACCCAAACTCCCTCAGCCACTCCCTATCAGACTTGTGCTCCCACCCCTTCCCCAGCTCCACTGCCCTTCTCTGGACTCACTGCAGCCCCTCAATGTCCTTCTCATGGTGAGGGGCCCAGAACTGGACACAGCACTTGAGATGTGGCCACACTAGAGCCCACTGCAGGGGGACAATCCTTGCCCTGGTCCTGCTGGCCACACTATTGCTGATCCAGGCCAGGTGCCATTTGCCTTCCTGGCCACCTGGACATACACTGGCTCATGTTCAGCTGCTGTCAACCAGCACCCCCAGATCAAATTTTCAGGGTCTGACTGGATGTTACTAAACTTCAGACCACTGCAATTACTGAAAGTGTAGAGTGTTATACTCTTGACAAATATGCTTAAACTGAATAATGGAATGCTGTCTTTTTGGAACCTGTGGTTATTTTAGAGTAAAAGGTGTCCCAGTCACAGACATTAAATACCTGTTGTCATAAACATACTATTACTGAAGAAGAAAAAATGATGTTCAATCCCAAGTCCAGCAATGTTAATAATGCACTGAAACTATTAAATGCAGCTGTTTGGCAATACTGGGATATTTTTCAGAGTGGTTATCGGAGTAAACTGAAAAATAATGAGATGTTGGTATCTAATTGTCTAAATAGATAACAAAGTTGCAGTTAAGGTCACTTTACCCTATTGGGTAGCTAAAACTCAAACAAAAAGGTCATTTTAGAATAATAACCCATCATCTAAATAAGAATAAAAACACTGGACTTTGAGTTTTATTTATTTGTTCATTTTTTACTGTTTAGAATTCTAATTTATGACTCGTTAATACAGAACTTTTAGTTTAGGAAGACAAGAAAGAACATTTTTAGGGATGTTTCTTCATGTGCTGAGAAGTTGTGTTTTAATACAATTTCACCTTTTATGTTCCTCAGGTAGGATGGGACTGCTCAGGTAATGGACATGGCTCTGCTGTCTCTGAATGATTAAGATCATTTCAAAAACTAACATGAATTAATTTATAATTCAAAGATGAAAAAATAATGTAAAAAGAACAGAGGATTATTTCATCTTTAATAACTTAACAGCAACAGTAAGGCTACTCATGGCAATAATAATATGTAATTCAATATCTTTAATAAATGTCCTTCATTCAAATACTGTGAATGAGAAAAGATCAATTTTCCAAGAGATAGAACACATGTTATTAGAATATTGTGAAATTTAAGAGTATTTCTCAGAGTGGAACTGGTGGTGGTTTCAATAGTGCAGTGTTACTATCCTGTGAACTACCTTCTAGTGACAAGTAATAATCATTTTCCAAAAGTTAACTCATCAAAAGTAAAGCAAAGAATAAAAATTGCATTTTCACTTTATTTTATGACATATCAGCCATCTTCACAAAGTTTGCCTCCAGTTTTCAGTTATTAATGTTAAAATTTTGTGCAGTTGGAATGCAAATCTGCATAAGGACTTTGGAAATATTCTAGCTCAGTGGTGGGTTTCTTTTAGCCTAATATTCTGCCTCTGATGGGGGAAGAAAAAGATGCTGTTTAGGCAGCACATGGAGGCTTGGATGCTTCCTATGGCCTGCCTCCTCCTGCTCCCCTGCAACCTGTAGGGATGTAGATGTGCTGCTGATGGGTACAGCCCTCATCCACACTTTCCATCCTGAGTTTAGGGATAATTCATATGTTCCCCTTAGCTTTTTGAAGTGGCTGCTGCTGTTTGTGACTCCTGGCAGCAGGTCATGGAGGTCATCTATTAGCAGGTCAAGGAAGTGCTAGCTGATCTGTCTCAAGAGTGCTTTATTCTCATTTTCCCAAGGGACCCCAGCTCTCATACTGTAAGATTTGATAAATAACAGTAGTGTCTATTTCAGCTTTTTAAAAGAAAGTCTTAACCATGTGTCCCCACAGTTGTTTCCTTTTTAAACCAAATCACTCCACTCCTTCCTGGTTCTCTCCCTGCTCCTTTTGGTCCCTCCTCTAAACCATTAGGACTATTTTGAGGTGTAGGGATGAGAATTGTACACGACAGCCAAGATGTGGGAACAGCAATTTTTCCATAGTAGAAAAATTGCACCCTCTGTCTTGGTCTCAGCACCTTGCTTGATAAGTTTTTGTGCTGTCTTATCAAGGATGGAAGCCAGTGTCATTGTACTGTAGTTCTCAGAGTCTCCCCAACAATCCTCTGTCTAGAAGGGAATTATATAGGAATTCCTCAGTAATCCAGCACAGAAATAGTTTGCAATGGCAAGTTACCCAATTTGGCCAGGAGATTTGCAATTTCATGTTTCAGTCACTTAGGTTTTAAGTAAGTGACATCTCATTAAGGGAATTCAAGATATTTTGTTTTGTTTTATAATTCCTGTATATTTTCTTTGAGTTGTCTAATTAGTCCCTTTTACCTATCTGCTATAAAAAAACAATTCATTGCATGGAGGAATCTGTCCAACAAATCAGTGAAAAACCTAAACAAAGGAATTCTGGAATCTCTGTGCTAAAGCCTTATCACACCTGAGTTAACCTTTAAAGTGTTTGTCATCAGGCTTTATATTTAATAAGATTTTTGGTTTTGATGTACTTACAGCATTTTTTTATTTAGTTTCTTTTCAATATGTTAATCCACATTTTAGCCTGCTTAATTCCCTTCTTGCATTTTGACTGGCCATGTTTTTCAGACTTTGCTTTTCTCATTCTTAGCACTAAGGTATGCTTTCCTTTGTCTCATGTATCTATTTAGTTATTGCTCAAAATAAAACACTTGTGTTCCTGTCCAGAGGTCCACTGGCATTGCTTTGTCTTTCTTCAGAGAATATACAGTTAGTTGTTTGGGTTTTTTATCCTTTCTCATATTTGAATATTTGATCCAGGATCTTATACAAACATTGAATCTAAATTTTGACATCTACAGAACCATTTCCTTAGCCTCAAGTATTTACTGCTGAGTGTATTTTGAAGCTTCTGGGCTAGGGCCTCCAGGAATCTAAGATCAAGTTTGGATGTGAAGATGCTGTACTGGATCTCATCACACTATTTCTCATTTCATCATTTAAACACCCATTTCACACTTCCTCCGAAGAAAGCAGTTTCTGGGTTGTTAGTTCAGGGGCAAGTACAAAATGTGTTTGGCCTTCAAAAGCTAGAAAAATGCCATGCATCATTTTAATTTTACTTATTTTTTGACCATGGAGTTGACAATTGAAGATGCTCTTATCAGCCCTGTGAGGGGTTTCTCATGCTTTCTCTGCTCCTGCTGATGCATGGGCTCCCTGCTTGGCTGCCCACCCACAGCCATCAGAGGAGTAAGTGCAGTTCCTAAAGAGAATGACTGTGAAGGGAACTGTGGCTGGGGGCTTTGGGAAGTGCACCTGAGGCTACCAGTGGGAATCGCAGAGCTATGAGACAGCTTAGCAAATTAAATGTAGATTAATTATTTTTCTTCTAGTCATGAACAAAACCAATCAAAGCAACGGTTTTTCATCTTAGCAGGGCTAAGATGAGCTTTAAAACTGCTTTGATTTTAGTGTGCAGTGTATTTAATTCAGATATACATCTGTACACACAGCCATTTTTCTTCCCAGTGCCAGTCCAACCTTTGTACTTTGGAGAGTCCTGGCCAGGGGCTGGTCTTACTTAAAAAGTAAGTTTTTTGTGCTTTTAATTGCGAAGCAATATGGCCCTAGAGGTTTGAGTCAATAACAAAAGTGGGGTTAAATGTACATCTAAGCATCCTTTGGAAAGGAAAGGTGAATGCATTGCCTTAAAACCTACCCCTATCTTGAGAAAATATCGACTTGATTGTTCTCAGGGCAAACTCTGAATATCCTGCAGGACATTCACCTGTCAGAATCAGCCATAAACAGAGCTGCAAAGCTGATGTGTCCCAACAGTGGAGGATGGCAACTTCTAGACTGCAGCTCAGGAGAGGTCAGCTGAGGATCTGCAGTTGAATAAAACTGATCTGCTGGCTCAAAGTGATATTTAAATGCCAAAGGACTGCCAGGGGCCCACTGGGTACAGTGGTGCATGCACACAGAAGCCTTCTGGACATTTCATCTTCTGTGATACTTTCAGGGGTATCACACATTCAGAATGTATGTTTTCAGATAAAACTCTGTTGACTGATGTTTGTTTAGTAGGCATGACATATTATTTAAGAGCAACATCCAAAGAATCAATAACTGGCAGAAAACAATCTTTAATATTTTCCATATCTTTAATTATTGAGCTTTCCATGTGAGTGGTGAGATAATTGCCCAAAGAAGAGAAAGCAATGACTTCTATCACTGACCACTTTTGATGCTGCCTAAAGAAGCTGGACAGTATTAATCAGTGATACCTTGAGGGAAGAATTGGCAAGTGAATTATTACTCTTTTATTTTCTGGGTAAGCAGAGAGACAATTCTTAGTTTAAGGAGATCAATAGTGATAAATGCTGATTTCACACTGAAGTAGTTTCAGAGCTTGAGAGATTAAAGACAAGATAAAATATATTCATTAAAAATAAGTGAAAAATCATATGAAATACGGAAATAGAAAACAGAACACCATACTAAATGCAGGACAAGTAGGTAGTTATCCATTTGAAATATAGTAGTTTGTTTTTTCCCCTTTATTACATTCTCAATAGTTTAGCTTTCTTCAAAGTTTAATGTGTATAATATTTCAGTTTTGAAAATAAAATTGCTTTCCATCTCCTATTTGCAAATCAGGCTTAAAAAATATAGGATAGAAAAAGGCAATTCTTCTTAATCATTCCTGTAAATTATTTGGATTTATTTTGTACTCTGAGATTTGTTTGCATACACAGTAGACTTTATATCAAATACTAAGTCTACACTTTAAAAATTTCAAAATTCCTGGCTTATATTTACTGGACCCTTGATTCAATTCTGTTTTCATTTACATTCAAGTTTTTTCTTTCTTTTTTTTTTTTTTTTCTTGTTACTGGGGCCTCATCTAAGCTTAGAGGAATTAAATACCCAATAAAATATGAATAAATGCCTCTATCAGTAACTAAAATAAATTGATCCAGTGTTCAAAATATAGTATTAATTGAAAAGTCATATTATTTCTGTTAATTTTATTTCAATTTCCTGCCCACTGAAATGATAAAATTTTGATAAAATTAGAACAGGAAAACCAACATTTATTTTGTAGATATCTAGAAAATTCTTTCCTAGGTTAACTGTTAATAAAACTGATGAGAACTAATATTAATAGAAAAGCACACTTAAATGATGCTACAGTACCAAATTTCTCCATCTTTATAAGGAATTTGAATTTAAAATTTTAGATTGAGCCAATATCTGGTTTGGGGACATTATAAAATGCATCTCTGTGGAATGTAAAACAGTTTTGATGTTTGTGGGATAGAGAGAGCAGCAGACAGAAGATACTGATTGCTTCTTCAGTAGCTCTATATTTTGTGGCATAGCAGAAGCCAATATAGAAGCTGTATTTTAATGATGAGTTCAAAATTATGCAGTAACATGAACAACAGCTGTCAGAAATAAGCTTAGGTAACTTAAACGAAAGCACTGGAAAAGGCATATTTTGACACGGTACTTGATAAAGAATGTTGAAATTAAAATGAGAGACAAGGTTCAATAGTTATTGAATATGCAATCAATGGTCTTCAATTAATTTTAGAAAGCTCAACTACAACAAAGGAATAAAAATCGAGGCCAAAACCTGTATTAATCTTAAAATATTATATATTTTCAATGCACCAGAAACTTAAAATAATTAAATAGGAATTTGATTATTACCCCACAGCATAATGTAAGACCATCCAATCTCAGTACAGCATCATTACAAAGGTAATTTTGAAGCAATTACATGTTTAATAACTATTGTATCAAGCTGAAGAATCAGATTCATTACTTACACAATTTTTTTTTCCTGCAGGGAGGACACAATTCACTTATGATATAATGATATTGCCCCAAAGGGACATATTTCAAGTGTCTCTTGGCAGAGCATCACATTACATACTTGTTTACTATAAGTTGTGTAGAAAACATTAAAATGTTATCCCACACCAAGCAGCTCTCTTAAGATGAGTCTTCTGTCTTAATATGTAATGATTGTTGAAAACAAACTCTTTTATCTTCTCTCCCTCCTAAGAGGAGATTGACCCAAAAAGCCCAATACTATTATTTGGAATCTGTCTTTTTATTTTCTTTTCTCCACCCCCCAGGGGAAAAGTTTTTCTGGGAGCTGATGAAAAACATGCATTATTGTTTTTGGCTTAAAAGTCACTCCAAAAAAATACAGTAAAAAGAAGAGAATGATAAAACCTTTCAGTTTGGTAAATTTGTATCTGATAAGTCTTACTGTAAAGATTAATGGATGGGTAATGTGTCTACTCTGTCTACTTATGCATGACATAATTCAATGATCAAAAGTAGACTACATAAGGCAAAATGTTGGGTAAGTTGGCTTGGCAGAACGCCCTTTTGTCACCCTGATTTTTTCAGTTCTTGACATGGCTGCAATATATCTTGGAGGCAATGCATCTCTACTGCATTGCTGAACAGCAGAAGAGACCTTGTTATAGGCAGCAGGTTACTCATCTGAACTTCTCTCATTTTCAGGGTTTCAGAATGTTTACTTGGACAGCAGATTCTTGATTCAGTGTATGGCAATGCCAGCTGAAAGACACTCTTGCTCTTATGCATGATCACACAACTTGTGAATGAATCACTCATGGACATAAGCTTCCTTTCTTGCTCTGAAATATGGTCCTTGATGGTGACAAGGCAGCATTTTGGTGGGACAACAATAAGAACTTTCACTGATGATGCCTAATTTGTATATTCTGTAGGAAATTACACTCCTTTGGCTTCCATGTTAAGTATCATCTATACTTCACCTATGTTTTTAAAGGAAGGAGCAGTTTTTAAAAACAGTCAATATGGCTCATGACCTTTAAATATCTCAACTAACTGCTGTACAAGTACTAGAAAATTTTATTACTATTATGTTCCCAAGAAAGATATTTAAATACAATTAGATGTAACAAGGCATTTACTAATGCAAAAACCAATGTTCTAAATCATGATGAGCTCTATCTGCATATATTAGAAATATTTTTATTTAGAACCACAGGCTAATAAACAGAGGAACAAAAAATTTTCATTATATGAGGGTCATTGGAAGGAGATTTACATAGCCTTGGAGCTGAATGGAGGATGAAAACTGAGTTTAGTAATCTGAATGTAGTTGTCAAAAATATAAAATCTTTTTTTCTACTATGTATAACTGTGTTTATTTTCAGTTTACGGAAACAGGCTGAAGATAAATTGATGGAATGCTTATAATACTACAGTACTTTGATCAGTGCCATATTTAATAAATATAGTTTAGCAATTTGCAGCATGTGAATTTAAAAGATTTTGTGCTCTGTGGAAGAACACATGGATTTAGCCTTCACAGTCATTAATATATTTGAAACATTCATCTTCTAGAAGACAGCCTATAAAAGAAACATAGTTTTTAATTTTAGTACTATCTGTCATTTTCCCCCCTTTAAGTTAATAACCTTTTTGCCAGCTTCGAAGATTAAGTGGTTTATTTCTGATTTTCTTCTTGATATGCTTTTACTAAAATTTTATTATAATTGTTCTCTTTCCAAAGGTATGAAGTGTTTTTTCCTAAAAATGTAGAACTTGGATCTGAGCTGGTTTGTATTTATCTGACTTAGTCTCTGACCTTTAACAAATCTTGTATATGGAGAAACCTCCTTTCTTCTCAGATATGTTCTTTCTATAGCTGCCTGCAGACCTGTTGCACTGTGAGTAGTAATTTGAAGAGTTGTCTGAATGGAAGGACCTTCACTGTTTTTGTCCTTATAAGTGTCTTAACCAACTGATGTGATTTCACATCCCTGTGTGGGATATTTTTAAGGACAGCACTGCTACCAATATGTGGGACACCTGCAATCCATATGTTCACATGGCCACAAAACCTGCAGTAAGGCTCCAAAGAATGCTGGCCTAGTGGTTAATTAATTAATGAAATAAGGGTCCTTCAGACTGCTCTTTGATATCCTTCCAATATATTTGGTGAAGGTATCATGTACATGCTAAACAATTAAACGTTTTGATCCATCAAGATATTCTTGAACAGTCCACATCAGCTGTCTGTGCTCCTGTATCTCCTGCAAATTGTATTTGAACACAGAGATCTCAGGGCATGTAGAGGATCTTTCTGTATGGCTTCTTGCCATACCTGTCTTTGACGTCATCAACTCAGGTTATTTTCCAGTCAGTATTCTAGTTTTAATTTTGCTGTTTTTTCAAATATCATTGTTTGTCGTAATACTGCCCACACTAGAAAATGACTTTTTTTCTGTTTTAAAGACATTTTAAGTTATAGCAGACTCCTACAATGACATCTGCATTATTTGTTTGTCCCTTGATTCTCACACAGAGATTCTCAAATGTCCCACTGCCAACTGTGAGCTCCGTACATTCGAACTCTTCTATTACAATGACAACCCCCAGCCTCTTCTGCCCTGCCTGTCCCTCCTGAACAGCCTGTAACCTTCCAACAGGGCATTCCAGACACAGGACTCATCCTACCAGATTTCACTTTTGCCAATGATTTCCAGTCTCTGGAACTTGGGCAAAGCTTTGGGCTGCTCCTTGTTCCTCATGTGTGTTAGTGTAGAAATATTTTGGGTGGGGTATGTTGTAACCTCCTGAAGCAGATTGAGAGATCCCTTTAGTGCATCTCATTTTTGGCACACCGTCCCATCCCTCATCACTGGCCAGCCCCTTTCCTGTTTCCAAGCTACTTTAAAGCTCTATCAATGAGCACTCCAGCCTCTGCACTAGAGCTCCTTTCCTCCTCTGAGACAGGTGCACCCTCTCAGGTGTCAGTAGACCAGCTGTTTGAGTAGATCATCCCAAAATTTTCCACTACATCAACCGCAGAGCCATGCATTGACCTGATGGATCTTCCCAATTCCTATCAGTATTATTCCTTGTTACCAGAAGGAACAATGAAATCACTACCCATGCTCCTGATCCCTCTACCAATAGTCCCAGGGCCCTGAAGTCTCTTTTGATTGCCCTCAGACTTTGTTATTTCATCAATGCCAGTTTGAACAACCAGTAATGGCTAGTAATCAGAGGGCCCTTCTAGACTGGGGAGCTTTTCAGTAATGACACTTACCTGAGCCCCTGGGAGACAGCAGACTTCCCTGAGTTGGGTCTGCTCTGCATATTCGGGCCTCCACCCGCCTTAGGAGGCAGTCTCCTATCACAATAACTCTTCTTTACCTCTGGATCCACCAAGTGCTGATGTCTGTATTAATTTGAACTAATGCTGTGCATGAGATCTGTGCATGCCAGAACAGATACTATTACAGAGATACACACACAAATTTTAATTCTTTTTCCCATTCTTCCTTCTCTTCCCCCTCCTTATTCCTTAGCCCCTTGTCACAGAATAAAAATTTAAAACATCTTAAGAAAGTTTAGCATAAAAAACAATCATGTACAATCATTACAAGAAGCTTTTTCAATTATTGAGGAAAATACAAAAGGAAGAGGGACCTTTATTATACAAGAAGGTGTAAACAAATTGTGTGCCTATAAGACTGCAAATTGCTCAAATGATGGCAAAGTGCTAAAATACCTTCATGTTCAGAATAGATTTAATGGACATGTAAAAATCCTTCTAAATTTTCAGTACAGAAGTTACAGCTGTCTTGGGGCACTAATAAGTTTTGTAAATCCTTTTAAAAATCTGCATTAACCTTTTGTAAAGAACACATTTATTCGTCCTGTAAATCCCCTGCCCTATCACGCTCGGTTTGTTGGTCTCCTTTCCTGTTAGGTTTTGTTCTCCTACCCTTTCAAGGGAGAAAAGTATGCGTGATGTACCTTGGAAATAATATACATAGTCTGAAGAAAATATATTATGCCTATTTTGTTTTTAATTTATCCTAATTAATCTCAACATAAATTGATTTATAGAGTACATTAGGTTCTTTTATCTCTAGAACAGCATTCATTAGAATTTCACTATTGAAAAATATCAAAATCAGCAATGACAGTAAGTTCCTAAATGAGCATAAACCCAAGACATAATCAATGCCTTCTTTAATATTTCAGGTTAGATTTTTAACCCATCTCTTTAAAAGAAATGTGAATCGAATTGTTGCAAAGATATATGTAACAGACAACGTCATTAATTTGTTGATTTATTTTTAATGTTTCTTGAGAACCATTGAACTTCATAATGAAACTTCATATAACATCTTAGAGGTTCCGCTGATAAGCAGCCAGATCATTTTGACACTTCTTTTTTTTGATAAAAATGTAAAAGGTCTTCAAAATGTATTTGATGAAAATGAAAATGTATGTGTCTTGGGCATATATATTCTATATTTCATTAGTATGATGAAGAATGAATTAAAAAAAAATCTTATATTCTAAAATGGAGGTGGTGAAATGAGTCAGAAAGTGCTTAAGATGCTGGGAGGCTGGAAAGCATTAGAAAGCTGGGTTTGTTACTAGAGTCGTGGATAAATCCACTGCTATTTCTACATTTTTCTCTGATAAACAATGTGAGTTTAAGGACCTTCAGGTTAAATTGGCTTTATAAAGATTTAACTCCTTTGAATGATAAATTACCTACTTTCAATTATGATGTCAAGTTTTCTCTTACCTTGAACACTGAGGATCTGAAGTAAGAAACCATGAAACCATAGCCAGGATTAGGAATAAGTAAAATAGCACTGTGTATTTCCGGCTTTCTTTATTTCTTCCCTTTTCCTGCAAGTCTTCTACCTCATCTGTGCTGAAATAAATGTTCATTTATTTCTCTGATTCTTTTCCTGATACCAAATACTGAATTTGGGCTATTTCTATATGGTCACTGGCAACAACCCTAAGTCTATGTAAACATCTAAGGGACTGTCATGAACCAAGCAGAATTTCTGTCCTCCCTGGTGACACAAAACTGCATCACCACCTATAGATGGAGATAATCAGCAATGACAATTATAGTATCTGCAAGAAAGTTTGAGAAAGTCACTGTCATTTTCACATATTTAAAAGTATTTCTTGTTGAATTTTATTTTGTTTTTTCTTTGATGCTTACTAATTTTAGCCAAGACTGTACTTGTCTTAAATAGAAATTTAGTAAAGTAGACAATAGAAAGGAAATTTAATGAAATAATTCTGCCAGCTAAAAAGAAAGAAAAACAACATTCAACTGCCTAAAGCATTCTTATGCAACTGTTTCTTATACAGCAGCTGGAATACAATTTCTGTTTGTTGATATTGCAGGGTTGGTTGAATAGTAATTACAAAGCTTTCTGTAACAGGCTGCTGGAACTAATGCATGGATAGATAACATAAAGAACTATAATACTGAGGTGTTAGAAGGGATTTGAGAATCTCATCAAAAGAAATAGCCTTAATCATCCACAATAACATTGCATTAATTATTAATAGAGCTAATCAGTATTCAAAATAGCTCACATTAAATATTAATCATAAGCATAGATGAATTCCTATTATTTGTGACAGGCACACTACCCCTATTTCTCAATACATTTATGCTGTTTTTATTTACCTGCCAAAAGGAATAAGAAACGTTTCAACTGTTATTTGTTAAAAGATGCTGGAAAATATTAACTTCAGAGACTGTGTTTTCCTTACAAACCCTACTTATCAGGAATAGGGCAATATTATGGGAAAGGCAGCAGACTGTTGGGAGGATATAAAAAAAGTTTTTCTTTTCATATAAGGATTTGTGATACTTCAAATTCAGGCTTCTTGGAAGCTGACAGACCCGACTATCTTCCTGCCACTCAACAAGGGTTTGACACAGATACTTTTCATTCAGCAGAGGTTGGTCTTGTGTTACGTTGTGTGTGCACGGTACCCTTGCTTTATCTGACAAGCTAGAAGTGCTCAGCTCTCTGGGCTGAAGCTTTCTAATCTGGAAGCAGTTTTTTTGCAAGTCTGAGAAAGCAAAGCTTACCAGCTTTCCTGTGGCTGCACATGTAATGCAGGGCAATGCCATGGTACCACCTTGAAGTCCAAACTCCCATCTGAGTTGTCACTCAATTTGAGGCAAAGTCATAAGTACCAGAAAACACAAACAGAAGTTTTTATTATTGCCTTTTTTTTTTTTTTTCCTGTGAGAGGTAGGATTGGTGAAGGACTATATCTTGATATCTACATAAGAACTGGTAGGTTCCTTTTCTCATTCTAATGAAATTGGAGAGAATTTGCTGAGGTTGAAACATAATAAATATACTAACAACAGAAGATAGCAATTTTTTCAGTGGTCATTAAACATACATAAACTTTAATATTTAAACATACAAAAATATCCTTATGGCTTGCTTGTAATAGCAATTTTAACAAGTATAATTCTATTTCTAAACTATAAATGTGGCATATACTTAATTGCAATTGACCATATGTATTATGAGCAACCACTCTGATTGTTTTGGTTTTGTAGCTTAATTCAACAGAAGATAAATATTATAATAATTACTGTGAACATAACCTAGTGGTCACTGAAATGAATAAGAGTATTTAAATTATTTTCAGTGGCTTTTGGACCCTGTAGTAATTCTGCAACTAAATTTGCCTGTGCTGTGTTTGGTGGTACTACACACCTGTGCAAGTATTTAAACTAATCAATTTTAAATACGTGGACACACTCAAAAAAGTTTGGAGAGAGATTTTTACTGCTAGAACAGTTTCCAAAGTTTTTCAGACAAGATTCAAGTGTTTTTGTTCAATATCACACACACTTGAAAAACTGGAGGAATTGAACACAGATGGAAAGAGAGTAACACTGAAATTTACAAGTCTCTAAAATACATAATTTTGCTTGCTGTGTGATTCTACATGAAGAAAAACAAAGCAATGAACAATTCATGTACATTACTGGAGATCCAAATGTTTGCAGTTTCTCATCAATTCTATGATCTTTTAAAACCATGTGGCAGGCTTTATTTCAGAAATAAAATTAGTAGTGTTGGCCCACTAAACCAAAAATATGGAAGATTTGTGTTTAAGCTGAGTTTAGAATTTTAAGGGTATTAATATGAATCACATTTGAGTTACAGAATTTTGTCAATTGCATGCTGTTTTGTTATATATATTTTTAAAAGATCTCTTCCTTGTAATCTTGACTGGGTAGGCCACAGTAATTAAAAATACATAAATAAATAAATAAAAACACACACACACACATTATAAAATAAATTTTCTCAGTTTAATTAGGCTGTTCTACCAGGAAAGGAAAACAATCCTTTAATTAAAGCAAATTCTTACACCAAAAGACAATTTTGAGTCTAAGGAGATCTAAAGCACCAAGGCATGTGCATTTTGTGACCCCTGCATGGACTGTTGTGTCATTCATTAATCAGGGGACAAAAAATGAGATGCACCAGTTTAGAATTGGAAATCAACTATTGAAAAACACCTGGAAAAAAAGTCAGAAGTTGAAAAAATGGAGGAGCATCTCTTTATCTACTTATACTGTTTCCTCTGTTTTTGTTTACATGTGTGTTCCTAAATAAAGCACATCAGAGGTTGACATGAATTATTCATGCAAGATGACCTGGGTACCAATGTATTTGTATAGCAAGTAATCACAGAAAATATGAATAAATGTCTACAGTTGTTATTTCTGTGCTGTGTCTGTATAATCAAATTTCATGATCAGATAAAAATTGAAACAATTACATAAAACATGCTGATAAAAATGAGGGTAGAAATTAAAAAAAAATCACAATAGCAACAGGGCTTCTGAGATAGGAATAAGAATGTAGCTGTTCAATCACTCACAGGGAACGATTGTAGAATATTGGACATGTTTTGTCAGCTTTCAGACAACATTGAAACACAGCAAGTAGAAGATGCAAAAATAACTTTCTCTCCAGAGCTGTAAAAGCAAAAATTTTCATTTTTTACATAGAGGCAGCAATTCAGATTAGCATAGAATGTGTTTGCTAACTAGGGTTTGATGTAGCATTGTCAACAGCTAGCAGAAAATGTCGTGTTGATTCTTCCTTTCATAAGAAATGTCACTTCCATCGCTGACTGGTCTGTTGAAGTTGGAACAGTTCAAAGTCATAACTGAACAGAGAAGAAGGACTGATACAGCCTGGGTGTAAACAGATCCTGCTCTGTAGCCACCATGGCAACAACTGAGTGCCCTTTCTTCATACATTTCTATGATGGAGAGACCATAAATCTACCGCTGGTGCCCTTATCACACATCTGAGGAAGAATCCTTACAGATGAGTAGAACATTTTCCATATGGTATTGAATCAGTTAGGCTCCTTACACATGCCAGGAGTTCTTATAGATGATATAACAGCTGAACTGAATAAAAATTTAGAATCAAAGCTTAATATTTGAACAAATTCTTTTTATGTCAACTTTATTAAAATACTAAATTTGAAACACTAGATTTGCAAAATCTTCACGTTACATCTTTAAAATGAATAATCAAAGACCTTAAACCCTGTAAGAATATTGTTTATCCCAAGCAATAATAATTTTTTTAGATGTTAGAAGCTCAAATTAATTTTAAATTGGTAAAATTCAATCCACAAACAAAGTTACAACTCCGTGCCTTGTGAACTTTCACCATGAACTCCAGAAAACCAATCTAACTGGTGGAGAAATATCACCTCAGTGCCAGAGGAATTACTAAGTTTGGACTGAACTTTGAGTCAAGTCCCAGACCTGTTCCAATCCAAGTAACAAGTGATTGACAGATGCTGATTGGAAAAAAAGATATATACGTTAAATGAAAAAAGAATTATTCAAAGAAAGTTTCATGTCTAATGCAAACATTTTAAATGGTCCTGTCTTAAACCAGTGATGTTCTCCCATCAGTTCTGGGCATTTCTTATCAGCTTTAAATTTAAATAAATAGCACAATACTGTGTAAAAGTCAAATGAAAAAAAATACTTCTAATGCTAGGACTGCAGTATGTCCTAGAGGACTCCCAAATTGCCACAGTAGAGAGTCTGCAACCTGCTTGGTCTCCTTGCTGTTTTAGTCCCTGTCTACTGAATGTTTGTAAAAGCTGAAAACCTGCGGTCTGAAGTGAACACACTTCTCCAATTCCATCACAAACCAAACACAGCTGTCTGATTTCATCACCTAGTCCCAGGCTGGACGTGGACTTTTGTGGCACTCCAATAGTTGTGTTGTTTCTAGGCTGTCTCCCCTTTCCTGCTGTTGGTCAGCTTCCCTGGCTCCTGCCCCTGGGAGCTCTGTCCCTTCCCCAGGCCAGCCTGTTCCAGGTGCCCGGGCTCCAGCGGGGCCGGGGCTCCGGGCAGCTGAAAGCTGCCTCAGCTGCTTCTGATGTCTTCAGACAATTCAGAGAAAACAGTCTGTGCCTGCAAGAGAGGCAACTAGACAATCTGCTGGCAGATCTAAGTCCCTGCTCTGCATCTGGAAGGTTCTCTGAAGATTTCCACAGACTATCTGCTTGGCTATCCATTGTAAATGACATCCCAAAACAGGAGCTGCCAAATCAGTGAAATACCTCCTCTACATGCAAAAAGCAGGAGATTTTCAATGATGAACTAGGACCACGCATTTTACATTAGTAGACAGTACTCTAAGGATCAGGCTGTAGAAATGTTTTCCCATTATTCCTCTAACCATAAGAAACATTTATATAATTTACAGAAACTAGAATAGCTTTAGAAAGTCTGACTGACAAAGACCCTCATAAATATTCTGAAGGTAGACTATTATTCTGGGATTTGCAGTCTTTATTTACTAAATTTTGTCTTTGGGGAAAAAGCAAACAAACAAAAAAAAGGAGTCAAGAAAGCAAAACAAAACAAACCAAACAAATCTGCCTCCCCTCTCCCTACAACAAAAAAACCCCAGCAACTCTTGAACAACAGAGAAGATTGAATACCACAGGAGAGTGCTATAAGCACTGCACAGTCATCAGTTCCTCTTGGCTTTCATTTTGTAGGTATCTTTTTTAGTGAGGAAAACCACACTTTTTAAATTCAAAATGTCTTAGCTTTTAAAATTCTGATTAAATATTTTTGTGTAGTGTAATAACAGAAGTTTAATAATGGTAAACTGTTTTACCTTCCCCAAATATTGCAGGATTTGTGTTTCATAGGTTATTTTTAATTTGACAATATCATAAAAATCAGTTCTTCCTAGATTTTCACCTCTGTGGCTTCAATTTCTAGTGTTGCTAGAAATAAATCTCTTTTCCTTTCATAATTTGATATCTTAACTTTCTATATTGGTAACTATATACTGTATTCTCAGCCTAACACCCTTGCTCTCTGTTACACAAGTCACAGGACTGAATACTTAATTAATTCAGAAATTATTCCTATCTGACTCATTGCATAACTTAATTAATTTTCTGCTAGGGTAATTAATCCATTCTTCAATGGCTTGTCTACTGATCAGAGTAATTGTTGGGCTAATTTTGAGTCAGTTTGCCTACTGGTCTAATTTCTTCCTATTAAAATATTTTTGATTCATTTTCTAACCATGTAATATTTGTAATTCATTCCTAAATGATTTCCGTGCTTCCCTGAATTTTGCCCCACCAAAGAGAGGTTTAAATTCATCAGAATATTAAGGAAAAAAAAAAAAGGAAGACCATTTTTTTTTTTACTTCTAGTCACACACCGAATTTAGAAACTGAGACAAACAGGACAGTAAAGAAACCTTGGTGGGGTGAAGAAAGCTTTTCTTTGCCAACAAGCAAATGAAACTGCTGTGATCCCTTGGTGGGCTCTGCACAAGCACCATCAATCACTGTTCAATATGTGCTGCCCTGCAGATGTGGACTGTATGTACTGAAGCCACAAGCCCCACCCAGGTCTCAGGCTTTAGGGGCACCTCTGTCAGTCCACTTTAGCCTCCATATGGAGGTAGGATCAATTTTTCATAGTTAAATTCTGAGGGATCTAGTTCATTTTTAAGTCCAAAAGGGAAAGAATATTTATAAAATTCCTACAAAGTCTGTCTCTGAATTTCAGCAGTGCAGCATTTTGACATTTTTGCCTAATATCCAACCTACACTTTCTGCAGATTAGATTAACAACTCATTGTTTTTTTAGCTTTGTCAGTATAGAAAATTTAGTATCATCCTCTTTTCACTGGCATTTTACATGGTCTACTGCTTCTCATACCTACACTCAACTGTCTCTTTTCTAAGACTAAAGGAAACCAGCAGCTTTAATCTTTCTTTGCAGAGAGGTCATACTTTCCAATATTTTAGCACTTTCTTATTTCCTGTGGATTTCTTCCAGCTCACTATTATTATTTGTAACACTTGTTCTGTAAACTTTGTTACTTCAGCCAAGGCCTGAACAATGCTAAATAAACTAGAAGGAGTCTTTCCAGAATGAGAGCTATACTTTTAGGAAGAAAATGCATCATAGTACTACATTTAGTTTGTGATCCAAAGGAATCCCCTGAACATCTTATACTGCTGCCTAGCCATTTATTTCCCTTTTTTTTTTTTTTGTCCTTTTTTGTGCACTCTTTAACTGTGACTGACATATCAGTTCAGCTGTACTTACATTTGCCTTTATTGAGTTTTGTCCGAGTTCAATCCAGCTCTTCAGCTTATTAAGATAATTTTGATCATATTCTCTAGATTCCTTGCACTCTGCCCCTGCAGAATTAAACACCCTCCTGCTCTTTCATCATGCAAATCATTAGTGAAAATGCTAATGGGACAAAGGCAGACATCTATGGGATGCCATGTTCAGTTAATTCACAGTTTGATGATGAATAATTAAAAAGCTTTCTTTGACTGTAGTTTTTAGATGTACATCCACTAGATCAAATTCAAATTTCTTAGTTTTCTGATGAGATTATTGCACAGCAGTCATCAAAGTTCTAAATTTATTAAATCTATATTTTTTCCCTTTATCTACTGTGCAGTTATTTTGGTGTAAGAAAAAAAAAATCCCAGAGTTATTAATAAAGTTTTGAATTAGTCCAGTTTGTCTGTTTTATATGACTAACTTTTCTTTAACCTATTTTCAGATTCATGACATTTACATGTTTTCAAATACCTTCACACGTATTTTCTTAAATATCTCAGGTTCTCATCCCATTACGTGATTCTTAAGTGAAAGTTGTTACAATTTTTATTCTCTCAGTTCTAAATTCCTTGTGTTTGCAAAAGATTGGCATTAGCATTTAAAATAGTCTATCTAGTTTCATTAATAATTCAGGTTGAAAGGTGCAAGCCCAGATTTCACTTGCACAGAAACATCACATAGATATAATTTAGATCAAAACAGGCCTCCAGAAGTTTTCCTCTCCAAATCCCCACTCAGGGCAGCTCCAAAATATTTGTTTCTTTTTCCAAATTGTTTGTATCTTGTCATGGCCTTGTCCTGTTAAGTTTCGTTTATCTCCAGGTTGGCCTATTCTTATTTTGGACTACCCTGATAGTGAGAGTCGTTTTCTGATGGAGTGTCCCATACTGAAATGTGAATCTGCTGCCTCTCACCTTATTGTGCATCTCTCAAAGAGTCTGCTTCCATCTTTACTTCATGAGATAGATGCAGGAGTGGTCTCTCCTGCCTCTCCTCTTCTCTAGGTCCATCTTTCAACCTCACTGAACTTACGTGGAGTATCAAAGTCTTTCTTGTAGTAGGGTGCCTCAAGATGGACACAACCCTCCAAATGTGGTGCCACAGAGCTGGGAGGAGGAGAATAATCACTTGCCTTGAGCAGCTGTTTGTCATCTTGCTGATTCAAACCAGGATGAACTTAGATGTGTTTTAGATGAAGGGCACACTGCTCCATTTCTACTTTGATAATTTTTCCCACACTATTAATATTTAAATGCCTGGATAAAGAGGATCTTTCAGTAATTTTTTTTACCCCACAGTCATTCATTAAGATTATGCAGCAATGAGTGGCTGATTATGTCTTCTTAATAGTATTTAAAAAGGAGACATTACACAACCACTGTCCCCACCATTGACCGTAACTGCTTCACGCTCAAAATCCTCTTCTGGTTTAAAACTCCATAAATGACAGACTCGGGTGCTCTGAAGACCTTTCATTCCTAAAGCCAGAAGAGGCAAACTTATGGGAAAGAAAGTCACTTACTTGGCTCTGAAGATACAGTTTAAATGTTCTTCATGCTTCAGTCGTAAGTACTATGGCATGGGGAACCCTGAGAAGGGTTTGGTGAGTTCCAAACTCTTTATATATCTTCTTGCTTAATTAATTCATTTGTGTCCTAGAAACTGACCATATTATTTGTTGACTTCTAATTTAATAAGTACATAATTAATTATTTTAGTCATTCATTTTGTAATTAACATTCCAATTGATGTTGATACTATCTAAAGTTTCGTCTGTAGTGTCTAGCTTATACAAATCTTTATTCCTCATTTTCATCTAATAAGGAGCTACTATGAATCTCTTCCTCTGTGTATCTCCTATTTTCAACAAATGTGTTTAATATTTTATCTTTTTCTTTCACTCCTTTTCCTGCAAACGTAAATTCCTCCTCTTTTCTTTTCTCCCAAGATTTGCTAAAATCCAGTCCATTATTATTTTCTTCTCATGCACCGTTCTTCAGTATCATCATGCTCTTATCAGCAGTCCTGTATTTCACGCTTCTGTGTTGAATAAGACTCTCACCAAACAAGTTGAACTCCTTTCTTAATATCATGTGCTCCTTAAAGATCTTTCAAACAACTCCTTCCTTATTCTGTAAATTTTTTGGCCTGTTAACAACGAACCAGATTTTATTGCTCAGGCACTGTCACTGAAAACTAGCTATTAATTTCTGGTGGACTTCTCCATCTTGCCTTTGTTAGACATGAAAATAAACTCAATGGAACTGGTCTGTAAGTGTGGTCACTATAAATAAGAATGATAGAATCTTGAGCTGTTAATGGCAATAAACCCTTTAGCCAGTAGATTAGTACCATAAAAAATTTTGACATCTGATTAAAAGACAGATTTGAGTGGAGGAAGCTTAAAACTCTGGATATTTATTCTCTGATGTAACAGGTTGTGCCTGATATTGAAATCTCTGCTATCATCTCTTACTAATTCACTTGCTTTCAGCTATCTAGAAGCTTCCAATCTACATTCTTTTGTTTTATGTAGCATTAACACCAAGATATTTTGGAATGTGACATTTTCTAGGCATTGTGTAATGCAAGACATAAGTAAAAATGACTGTCTTTCTCATTTCTCTAATGGTATTTGAAAGAGGTGTGTTCTTTATCATGTGTTATAACAAATAAGTAGAAGTTGAAAATGCATCCAGCAAGGCAATAAAAATATTTTTGTGTATTTTCAGAGAAACATGTCAGACCTCAGGCTGTCTTGCATGGGCATTTGTCAATTTCTTAGATTTAATTAACTCCCAAAACATCTAAGTTCTGCATTTAGTAAACTGGTGTTTAAACAGAATTTGACATTTATAATACATAATGGTTTATATTCTAATATAGAGGTAGACACAGAAATTCTCAAAATAATGAAATTATTTCTCCTTAAAATGCAATTCATTTTCCAGAGTAAGTAATTACAGTGTTTTTCTCCTAGGTCTGTAATGAAAAATTACATGGGCCTCATTTTCCATCATATTAAGTGCCTAAATGAATGGACACCTCTCTGATTTTATCAAGCAGAATATATTTCATCTGCCTTCTGTGAAAAACGCTTGAGTTCTTTTACTGACAGATCTCAGCCAGTGTTTCTCAGTCTGTATTTTCATTCTGATCCTGTAATGGGTTATGACTGGGCAGATGTCATGTGCAGCCCATGCATTTGATTTGCAGGATCAAAACTTAATGAGAAATAAGTGGGAATGATTCTTCTGTCTAACATAAATTGCCAGTATTTCTCATGTTCCTCACATACCTTTCTGGGTAGATCATCTGAAATTGTTAGGGAGTAATACAAAGCAGAGAAAGACCAGAAAGATCAGAACAGATAAAATGACACTGTCAAAGCCACTCTATTGGGGTCTGAGAGCACACATTCAAATCACAAATTGCTATGAAATGAAAAGAAAACTCCAGGCAAGAAAACCCCAGGCAAAACCCCCCAAACAACAACAACCTCCCTAAACAGCACACATACTCAGTGCAAAAGCTAACCCTTCCAACCCCCTTAATTTTTTCACAATTTTCTGTGAAATTACAAGTTCACTGCAGAGATGCATAGGTAATTCATCTTATTATACATTATTCACAGGTCAATAGCTAGAACTTTCATAATGATTCTAAGTAGCATATTGCATAAGCACAAGAACGCAACACAAAGGAACTGCAAATGATTTCTATTAAAAGTTATATCCAAAATATTTTTTTTAAACTGTAATCAGAGACAGATGTCTGAGCTGGCTTAACTCCATGGGTTTGATTTCTGTGGAGCAGCTGAACACAGGCACAGTTGAATTTCCTCTTTCAAAGTTTTCTGACATTTTTTGTA
This sequence comes from Chaetops frenatus, assembly GCA_013400775.1. Lineage (NCBI taxonomy): Eukaryota > Metazoa > Chordata > Aves > Passeriformes > Picathartidae > Chaetops > Chaetops frenatus. The sequence continues at coordinate 51,022 of VZTR01029805.1, read as the reverse complement.
TTTTTATGTTAAAACAGAAAAGGGAAACTATAACTAATAGTTGGTGAGTTTCTCCTGTCAGAAAAAGTAACTCATATATAAATGTTAAAGTTTGATGAGCTACTTGGATCTAATTACCTGTTGAGATGTGAAGCTGGCAAAGGTTGTAAAGTAATGGTAATTACTGTGAAAGGCAGTTCTTTTTATGAGGAATCATTCAGCTTACTTATGATCATAAGAGAGACAGACAAAGAGAGAGCCAAGAGAAACAGAGCAGAAAGATTTGGCTAGATTAGATAAGTTGAAACATAGACAAAAACTAAAGAAAGGTTCGAGATAAGAGATTTGAAAATAAACACCCTTACAGAAGCTGATTGCCATATATGATAACATGATCCTAAATTAGAAATAGCCATTATTTCTACATAGGAATTCAGAATCTTTAGCCAGCCTTCTTACTGATGATGACATTCTCCTCCTCTAATGTTTGCTATCTAGCCTAAAGCTAGCTATAGATGTTCCCCTATAATCCAATGAAGAGACACAACAATATCCAGAGCCTGACTCCCTCTACCTGTCTTCAAACTGAACCTTAGCATAAGACGAAGGTGATGAGCTTAGAATTGTTGCTTATATTTTAGGCAGATAAAATTAAGAATGGAATGGAATGGAATGGAATAGAATAGAATAGAATAGAATAGAATTGAATAGAATAGAATAGAACAGAACAGAACAGTTGGCAGGGACCTGCAGTGATCATCAGTTTCCTGACCACTTCATGGCTATACAAAATCTATAAAATAAGAATGTTATTAAGGGCATTGTCCAAATGCCTCTTAAACACTAACAGGTTTGGGGATTTAACCACCTCAATAGGAATCTGTTTGAGTGTTTGACCAGCCCCTTGGTAAAGAAATGTTTCCCAATATCCAGTTTGAACCTCACATGAGGTTCAGAATGCTTCATCTTTGAATGATTCTGATGCATCCTTGAGCATATATCCACTGCACTGGACACCAGGGAGAATTGATTACCACTTCCCTCTTCATAATCCTTAGTCTCCTTTGCTGCAAACTAGATGAGCTCAAAGTCCCCAGCTTCTCCTCACAAGACATTTATTCCAGCCCACTCTCTGGCTTTGTTGTCCTTCTCTGGATGCATACAAGGACCTTCACATCTGTCTTAAATGGTGGGGCCCAGAACTGCACCCACTGATCAAGGTGAGGCTGCACCAACTCTGAATACAGAGGGATAATCCCCTCTTATCCCAGCTGGTGGTGCTGTGTTTGATGCAGTCTGTCCTCTGGGCTGCCAGGGCACACTGCTGACTCCCACTGATCTGCTGCATCAGACCCAGCACCCCCAGATTCCTTTCTGCAGGGCTGCTCTCCAGCCACTCCTCTCTTAATTTATACTCATGTTTGATGCTATTCTATCCTAGGTGCAGAATCCACAATTTGTTCTTGCCACTGATGATTGCTAAATGCTCCTATCTATCTAGATACCTCTGCAAGTCATCTTGTCCCCAGAAGATTCCCACTCCACTGTATTATACAAAGAGACAGACCATCTTACCCTTACGGGTCTGCAATCTAAATGAACAAGATAAATAACAAATGAATGCAGAATGGAATGTTGTCCTCCCATATTAACAACTGATTGATAATGAGAATTCTGTCTGCTGTGGTCAGTATTATGAGTCTTGTGTAACAACTTAGTAGACTGACTGATACAGTTTTTGTGAGATATATTCAATTTACATCTAATCTACATAAAAAAAAAAGCCAGGCAAATATTTAAAAAATATTTTATTCTTGTATTAGCATTATTTTAAAAAGTATAAATTTACTATATGAAAGACAATACCACAAGCTAAACAAAGTGGCTAAGTGGATGTCTTTGGAAGAATTGTTTTGCCATTTCATGTCCATAAGAAGAGAGTTAGTGAAATAGGTGGCTATAGCCAATGTCTTTATCTACAGGCAAGAATGTGATAATAATGACACTTCAGAGAGGAAAGGATATTGTTAAGAGGTGTATAATGCAGATTGGGTAGGAGACCTTTATGGGCTGCATTCTACTGGTTCCCCACTTAACAAGTGCTTTCAAGGGTTAAGGGAGAACAGGTAAGATTTAAGGGCCTTGTGTTTTCAGTACTCTCCTGCTGCCTAATTTAAAGCTGTCCTTGCTCATGTCTGTGTGTCTCTAGCGTGCCTGCAGGGAGGAATACCCTAAACAGGCATGAGAGTGATGCCATGTTACAATATTCTCCTCTGGCCAGGAGACGGGTATTATAAATGAGTATCCTTTGCTTGACTTAAAGAATTGTATAGAATTGCATATGATATTAAGTGAAATTAAAATAACAAGCCTAAAGGTTAAACCCATTATATCTTGGTACAGACTGTTAAGTACTAATACAGTAGACCTGAGTGCCTATAATGAGTAGGTATCTGAGCATTTATTTTTCAGAATGGTATATAGAAAATTCTACTTACAAGGTGACCAGGGAGTGATTTCTGTGATAAAGAGACAAATAGCAGCTGAAAGGTGCAGTAAGTTCTAAGAAATATGCATCTGTTCAGTCTGTGCTCTGTGAAGTTTACTCCTTCCTAAAGGCAGGATATGAGCTTAGTATCAGTGGATTCTTGCATTAAGGGTTTCTTTTTAGACTGATGGAGTGGTTCATGTAATTAGAAATATACCTAAAGTGCATATTTTTTTCCATTTGTCTTACAGCACAGTCTCAGAGCCTACAGGCTGTTAGTATATAGGCTATTTTTAAAAGTCAGTTTATCATCCAAATGCCACTTATGACATGTCAGTGAGTTATATTTTGGATTTATGCTCAAAATAGCATAACTGAAGTATAGATGTATTTTTGTTATTGCTGAGTGGCTCCTGCATTGCACCAAGTCCTTTACTGCTTCATGTGCTGCCATGCTGGCAAGGAGGCTGGGTATACATGGGAAACTGGGGGCAAACACAACTAAATGACCCAAGGGACACCATATGAAGTCATGGTCTGTGGCGGCAGGTTTTTCTGTTCTGTATTAGTAATTTATCCCTGTTTCCCTTCTGTTGTTGGTTTATCCCTTTCTCCCTTAAGTAGTTGGTTTATCCCTGTCACTCTTCCCAGAAGTTCCCCCCCCCATTAACCCTCCCCTATGTCACTCCTTTGTCCCCTCCTCAGAATTCCCCTAATCCTCGATGCTCCATTGGTTGATTTACATTGTATCCCTCCTCTCAGTTTGCCCCATTGGTTTGTACTGTTTTCTGTTATCCCAAATGCTGCCCTGAGATCGTCCCCTCTCCCTTCCCTATTGGTCCCTTCTTCCCACACCCATTCCCTTTATAAAGCCCTGCACCCTGTTGTCCTGGAGCTTTGCAGTCACTGCTCCCTTGCGGAGTGGGGTGGATTTAGGGGTTGACCCATACTAAACCGTGCTGGGAAGGCACAGGGAAAGCCCCTCCTGCCTCCACTGATCCATTGCCTGTGCCCGAGTGCTGGAGTCATTGCCCCCATCCATGGCCGACTCTTGGAAGGTTACGGCGTCCACTACCAAGGTGACTGCAACAATGGTCAGCACATCAGACTGGGAGAAGAAGGAAGAAGGCAGTAGGTAACATTTGGATTGATGGTGTTTATAGTCCAAAGTAAGCATCGCATGTGATGGAGCCCTGAGTGGCTGTATTGTACTTGGTTACTGGCTGGGCTTAAACCACAACTGCCCAAGGCAGCACTGCAGCCCCTGCTGGCTTAAACCCTGCCATTCATGCCCACTACAACTGTGTTCATTCACTTTATATTTGTAGCCCTTTAACCTGGCTGCCAGAATTATCTTACACTTTTCCTGCTAATATAAAAACCTGAAGAGTTCTTTACTGCCAAGCTCCTACTTATTTTAATGAGGTCAATGCCTGGGGTGTGGTGTCTTTCCCAATAGCTGTTTCAAGGCATTAATAGATCCTCTGAATCCATTAGATCCACAATAGAAGAGCTTCTCCTTGCCAAGGAAAAGAAAGATTATATTATCTCCTATATATATACATATATATATATACACATTTGTATTATCTCTACCATCCTTTAAGCAATGAAGTAGCATTCAGAGTCAATAGCAGGCAGGGTTTGAGGTGGTGGGGAAAAATATTTTTCTGTTTTTCAAATGCCTGCTCTAACTGTAGATATTTGTCTTAAGATATCATGTGCATTTGATACATTGAAGGAGAAAAAAGTATTTATGAGGAAGAGCTTGGAGACTGATGTATTTGTGTGTACCAATAGGAGGAAGAAGTAAAATGCTTTCTCACTGGAACTTGCAGTGGCTTAGCCCCAGCTGGAAATCAAGCACCCACCCCACCAACAGGATGTGGGAGAGAAAAGGAACAGTGAGGCTGAGAAAACTCATGGGCCAAGAGAAAAGAAATGAAATCACTCACTGATTAATAGACTCTGTTGTGCAACTGCACCTGGAGTACTGCACACAGTTCTGGTGTCCCCAACTTAAGAAGGACATGGAACTCTTGGAGCAAGTACAGAGGAGGGCCACGAAGCTGGTTAGAACACTGGAGTGCCTCCCCTATTTAGACAGGCTGAGAAAGTTGGGTCTGTTCAGCCTGGAGAAAAAAAGGTTGTGTGGGGACCTCACAGCACCTTCCAGTATCTGAAGGGGGCCTACAGGGGAGCTGGAGAGGGACTCTTTATTTGGAACTGTAGTGATAAGAAAAGGAGTAACCAGTACAAATTAGAAGAGGGGAAATTTAGGTTAGATATTTGGAACAAATTTTTCACTTTAGGAGTGGTTAGACACTGGAACATGTTGCTCAGGGAGGCTGTGAATGCCCCAACCCTGTCACTGTTCAAAGCCAGGCTGGATAAGGCCTTGAGCAACCTGGTCTAGTGGGAGGTGTCCCTGTCTGTGGCAGGGAGTGTTGGGACCAGATGATCCTTAAGGTCCATTGCAACCCCTTAAGGTTCCACAATTCTATACTGTCATGGGTAAACCAGATTTGACTCAGGATATTTAACTTGATTCAGCCAGTTAGCATAAATATTTACTTACCAGTTTAGTTATTGGGAAATAAACAGACTAAATAAAGAGACAAGCTTTTAAAACTCTTAAGGAAAAATACCTTTCCTCCCCCTTTTCTGACCTCAACTTCACTTCAGACTTTTCTCTTCTCCCCTTCCCAGTAGCTATCAAGTTCACTGCATCACTCTGGACACCTCTCCTACCCTTTCAGAGAGGCAGCAGTGGTGCAGGGGGTCAGGATCAGCAGTTTCTTTCTGCTGCTCCTTCCTTCTCACTCTTTACCTATGGTCTAGCACAGGTAGTCCATGGGCCATAGTCCCTGCTGGGATGTATTTGCTGCAGTGTTGGTTCTTCCTGGAGTAAAGCCACAAAACTTTCCAACTGGTATCAAGAGTGATAATATAAAATGCAACTCGTCAATGAAAGCTTTTGGGTGCACAAATGTGGCTCTGCACATGCACAAGAAAGGATTTCTACAATTTTTTATCAGGTTAATTATTTAGCATCTCTAACACGCACATCCAATAGGAGATCAATTCTCCCAGTAACCCACCCTTGAGTCAGCCTCTTGGAGTTGGTCTAGGGCTTTCTTTGCCCCATTTCTTGTTACATCTCCTAAGTTCTGGTGGAAAACAAGATGTTCTTTTCAGAATTTTTCTTCTTAATAGTAAGACGAAACAGAACATTAAGATGTGTTAGTAAACCTTAGCTTATTGTGAGAAAGGGCAGGAAAAGTAATAGAAACAATACAACTATATATTACAAATCTACAAGGCTACAAAGAGATGAAAAATATATAAAAAGCAAAAAAAAAATTTATACCAAAGCTCAAAGCAGTGCTTTTACTTCAGGGTGTTCCTTCAATACCATGGAGCACCTTTCTCCTCTGACCTTGGTGTTCCCTCTGTTGCTTCTCATTTCTATTGTCTTTTCCTCCTCCCACCATGGGATTTTCCTCCATTTCTTAAATATGTTTTCCTGGATGCATCATGGCGTTGCTGCTGGGCACAGCTGTGTCCTGCTATGGGTGGTCCATTGCAGAGCCAGCTGGAATTTGGTGTGCCTGGAGCAGGGACAGTCTCAGGCTTCTTCTAAGGGATGCTACTCCTGCCATCCCCCCATTACTGAAAAAAAAAAAAAAAAGAAGTGCAAATTAAAAGGACATGCTCTTATGATTTGCCAATCAAGTGATTTGACCAGTATTTTTATACAAAAAGATGCTCTGTAAACTGAAGTAAATAGTGGTGGCTAATGTGGCAACAAATGTGCCTTGAGTAAAGTAAGGAAATAAAGTTTTATGAGGACTGCTATGCCATCACAAATATTTTTAATGTAAGGCAGATAATTCACTTAAATAAGATGTGGAAATAAAATTTATTTGATTTTTGGAGAGAATACTGTAGTTGTTAAGTTTTTCTACCACTTCTATCACATCTGTGAATTTTTGCAATTTTTAAGCAAAATTTGAGAATTGTTTACATATACCAACATAATTACAGGAAATGCACAAATTGGTGTTTATGAAAACTTTGTAGTGCAATATATTTTTTTCACAGTTAGTCATGCCTACTCTAAATAAAATTTCGTCTCTCAGATCCCTTTTTTGTGGCATCATCAGTGCAAATCTGGGAACATGAAATTTGGCCTTTCTGACTTCCAGTCACTCAACCAGGGGCAGAATTCTACCCCTCATTTCTATTTCAAAGAAGGTTAATAAGGACAGAAACTTTAGGCTTTAAAAAAACTGACCTGAAATGTTACCTCTAGAAAAACTCCAATTAAAGTGAATATGTGATGGTCTGAAGTTTATTAAAGCTTTAACTCAGTTTGAGGGAATTGTGTGAAGCATGTGAGAAAAAATGCTTCTAAATAACAAAATATTGACACATCTTTATTTCTCACTCATGAGTTTTGATTCTTCCTCACAATATCCATCTCCCCAGAACATTACCCTCATCTATTGTTACCTGGTCAAAGGACTCTATCTCACCAGGTGCCATAAGAAAATGATAAATTAAAGTTTCTTCCTGGATAAAAGCTTGGTGAACAAAGGGTGGTGCTACAAAGTGTGTATGAGCTGGTGTTCTGTGTATGTGCGTGGGTTGTTGAAGGTAGATGAAGCATTATGCTGAAATTCAATAGCACAGAGGTAAGTCACTGACCTACCTTCACAGACAGTGAGTACTGGAGAAAATGGATATTTTTAAATGTTTGATTAGTGAAGCAGCAACCTGGAGATAAATAGGGTACAAGAAAGCTGTACCGGACTTCTCAATTTACACGTATTCTTCATCACAAAGCCATCTTTCTTCTCAAAAATAAAAACAAAATTGTAAGAGCAAACTTTTTTTTATTATTATTATTTCATAATACTTATTCTCTATTTTATTTTCTTTTTGGTACAAGAGTACAGTTTTTGTGAAATTATGGAGCCAGGTGTATAGTTGTATAGGGTTCTATGTGTAGAACTATAAGGAAACCTTCAAAAATGTATAATCTGAGTCACACTGTGGCCTCCCTTCCAGTCATCATTTCTGTTCAGTGCAGTGTAAATGTTAACATGCAATCCAGGCACACAAGCAGTACACAGATTTTACTCACTCAACACTTCTGGTAACTGCTATTGATCCCAAACTCAATGACACCAGTGGAGTTACACTTACTTCAAGGGACTCTTGGTCAGCTCCTGAGCTGCTGGCTGCTGCATTCCAAGCAAGAAAGCTTTTTGATGCTGGTAGCAGCCTGCTAGCTAGGGCAGATTCCTGTACATCTAAAGACGATGTGGTGCTCCAGTGTCCTGCATTGAAATGTGTGATCAGGCCAGAAAAGGATGTGATCTAGCTGGAACATGCAAGACAAAAAGTGCTTCTGCCCCTGACATGGTACCTGCCTCTTCCCCCACTTCAGCCAGGATGTGTAGCAGTAAAGCAGCCCAGTGACAGATTTCAGTCCAGATACAAATGTCTTTTGTCCTTGCCGCACCTTTTTTAGGTTCTTGAGACAATACTTCTGCTCAAATGCCTGAAGCTTGCCACATTTTATTTGGGATACCACAGAGACTCCATAATTTCTAAACCCATCCCCAGAAAACCGTGTAGACATCCCACTCACATTGGTGTTGGAAGAATTTAAGCACTAATGCATCTCTGTTGACCAAACCATAAATTGGAATGAACATTTCATATCTCATTGAAATCAGAAAACAGCACCATAAGAATTTAATTCTAATAAGTGTTTCAAGAAAATTTCATCTTCCCTGTGACATCAAGGTAGTAAGGAAGTGCAGCTAATCTTCTATAGACATTCCACCCTGAAATGCCAGCTGACTTAAATCTGGATTCTTTATGGTGAGGTGTGAGTAATTGCATCAAGATATTATGTATGAACCATACAGAAAACTTCAGTAAATGACACATCAAGACTAAACAGTGAAAACAGAAATTTTTACAGGCAATGACAGATATGAAAGCTTGATTCAGGTAAAAATGTTTCATTATCCTCTAGGATCTTTCTGTTAGGTCTTTTCTCCCAGAGCTCTCAACCATGTCCAATTTAGAGTCTGCTGAGGGTGATTTCAGGCTCTTTGCTACATTTCAAAAATCTGCTTCCGATGTGTTCTCTACAGAGGGTTTCATAGAAATCTGAATAAAGTTCTTATCTGTACAAGCAAATGCTTGGAAAAAAAATAGCTTAACCATTTAAAAATGTAATGGAAACAAAACAATATAGGCAAAGCAAGGATCTGATTTTCCCCTAGGGTTAATTGATGTTTAGAACTGTCAAAAGAAAATAAAGAAAAGAGAATCCTAGTGTCTTTTAAGTAGGATACTTCTGTCTGTGATATGGTAAAATTATTAACATACTAGAGTCTTTATTGACATCGATACTAATTTTCTAGTTGTACTAATGCTGCTTTAGTAATAGGGTTGGAGTTCTGTGTTGGCAGAAAAATGCCATCTATTCTCTAAGGGACCTAAAACATTTTAATTGGGGGATAATTTTTTTCTCACCCTTAAAATACCTAAATAGAAAAGCTGAAAACTTCTGATAGAAGTACAAAAAAGCCAACTCATACTTTCAAAAAATTACCTTATGTTTAAAAGATATATATATATATATAATTTATTTGCCATTTCCATTTAAAATACATAAATAAGAAGATTTTCAGTTAACTTTTCTTTGCTTACTTCTCAGTGTTCCTATTATATCCAATAAAGAAAGGGAAAGATGGGATTTTGCAGTGCCTTCAACTTATGTGTCTTCAGGGGAGGGAAATTATAACCTCATTCCTCTTCCTCCTCTTTTAATGCCTTGAAATGTTATTCCCCTGAACTCAGGGAGAACCATTCTGCTGGCTCTCCTGCAAGCTACCCAAAAGGCAGCCTGCAGTGACTTCTCAATGCTCATTCAAAGTCTGAAGAAGTAAGGATATATTAGACAGAGCAAGTAAAAAGTAAATCTTGGAGAGTGAGCACCCTACAGAAGAACCGGATAGAATTTCACTGGGAAAATTATTTGAATTTTTTTTTCCATGTGGTTAGAAAAAACCCCAGCTATGTTAAACTAATTCTGAAGTTATACCCTCTGTGTATCTGGAACTCTTTTCTGGCACTGAGGCCAAGTGATGTAGAGCAGATGAGTATGTGATATCTAATTTTCTAATACAAATTTCTACAATGTGCCCAATGAGAACTCTTCCTGGTTCATGCTGACTACCACACCTTACCTGAGATCTTCCTGTGCACGATTGATAGTTAAGTTGGGTCTAAGTGTGTCAAGGATCATTCTAGCAGTTTAAGAGTACAGAGCAAACTCCACTGTCTGGAAACATTCCTTGACATCATTTAATGTAAGACAAAAGACACATTCTGTTGGGCTTTGTTAAAATATTTTCTTTCCTCTTTAATAAACATTCTTGGGTGAAGTATTAAGTTTATTTTTCTGTTAAGTAGCAAAGTGCCATTGAATCAACAGGATTCTTGCAACAATGATTTTAATGACATTTTTGATAATAAGAATATTATGTGGAAAAGTTTTTTATAATTTTTTTTGAAACAGGATAATTGAATATTTGTTACTGTGTCTTATGTAATAAGAATATAGTGTTCTGATTAATACTTAAAATTTTTAAAGTAAAGCTAATGAAAAGTCAGTATTTTACAAAATAGTAATGCTACATTGCTGCCATGTGTAAATACCCATGCTGCAGCACAGGATGCCTTTGCAGGTATAAATTAGGTAAAAATAATGTCTTTCTATAAGAAATTACATGAAAGCTTAAGGAAGACAGATAAGTCCAACTGAAAAATTTAAAAAAGGGTCCTCTTAGACTAACTCCAGTACTATATCTGGACAATTTTAACAGAAAGCCAACTAGACATGGAATGAAACACAAGAACAGAGACCAGTAGTATCTTCTAAATAGAAGTTTCTTTTGTATAAAGACAGGAAGACACTGAGTAAAAGGTAGGGTGATATAGGAATTCAGAGTTCTTATGGAAGTTAGGCTGGGGTTGATAGTACAGCTCTCTCCACAGTATGGCTTCACAAGGGCATCTCACTGAAATTAGCCTGTAACTAGGAATGGTGGCACAAGACAGAAAATGAGAAATAACCATATTATTTGCAGTTATTTTCTATGTTTTCTCAGTGTAAGAACTGAAATTTCAGGTCACTGTGAAATGAAACTTAGATATTTACAAGGATTTTAAACCTGATCCTTGTCTGTTATATTATTCTTCTATTTATCTATGAGCTAACTTTAACACTGATCACTCAGATCAAGGCCATTCAGTTGAGTAGGAAAGGAAGTTTAAAAGTGTATTATTTTTAAAAGGAAATATTTTCTATTCATGCTGCTATAGCTCTGCTCAGTGGCTTCATATTCAATGAATAAAAAAATCAAACAACCACATTTTCAATTTTTAAATTATAAAATAATACTTGTCACAGTTCTACTCTCTGTATATCTGCACCGTTCAGTACCTGTAAATTGCCTGCACTGCTTGGTTCTGGTTTTCAGCACTAGCTGAAAAATTAACCTGATTTGGTCAACCTGCAGGAGAGAAAAATAAAACCTGAGTTTAATCATGTCATTCCAAAGACAGGTGATAAAATGATGGTTATTAGCTTGCCATGCTGGTTTTAATGTCATTGTAGATCAGTAATTAGGTAGTAAAAGCACTCCTGAGAAAGATGATTTCCCTAATAGTCAATTTCTCTTCCTGCTGAGGTTGCTACCCTCAGGTGCTGTTTAAGAAGTTCAGATTAGATTTCTCTCAAAAAATATTAGATAAAAATCATAGAATTTATACACATGATTTATTTTCTCTTTGTTAAATTTACACACAATACAGCTAGTACATTTGTCATATATATGGCACTTATTTTTCTGATTTTTTTTCTGCCCTCTCATCCAGAATTTTCAGTTAATCTTTAGATCAGTACATGGTTGTTTGGGGCAAAATTCTTGTTCCACAGCTCAAAATTGTTGCAATGCTTATGGACATGATAAAAATGGGAATAAGGTTACTTCCCAATAAAATTCTCTCTTGTTAGCACTTGATTTAATACAACATGCTCTACAGGTTATTGTATTTTTTGCCAGTGCAGGGCCAGTTCTTCCAGCATCCTTAAGGACTGTGGAAAGCAGAGTAATTAACACAGCTGCTCTGCATAGGAGTTCTAAAATTGCAGAGCTCTTTCACATACTGAATTCACATACTATACCAGCTGCTTAAGACAACTTGTTTTTAGTACTCAAGCCTTAGAGCACACTCACTGAAAACTATAATTTAGCAGTGGAGATACTTTCTTTTAATATTCACAGTCAAGAATTTCTTTAAGCTTGCACTAAAGAAAGTAGTTTTTTGTGTGAGTTAGAAAAGATTGTGCTCCAAGCCACCTACTTAAATTATAACCCAAGCATTTGGGTAAGTGAAATTAGTCATCCATTGCACTGTAGTATTCCAGCATGCAGACTGCTCAGGGGTGTCTCAATGCCTAGGAATAGTTGCTAAATTAATAAATTAATCATGTCTTCAGTTAGCTACTGAATTATGTCATTATGAATTTGTGAAGTTTGTATTCCTCTTTCCCTTAATTTAAACGCTTTAAATTTTTCCCATGGGCAAAAATATGAAAACAAATACCAAATCACAGAATCATAATTATCCTATAAATGAAGTAAGTGAAGGTTAATTGGTACTAGTTTTCACAAAATATAATTCAGTACCTTCTTAAAAGACACATGATGAGATTCATAATGTCTGCTGTGTTAGTTAAAATGGGACTTGAAGAAACTGGCTCTGTTAGAGCAGGAAGTGATGAGAAAATTTACCTCATATTCACTAAATATTTGCCTTCCAGAGTGAAATTTCACTTGACATCTGCATGCATAAAGGAAGTATTTCAGAATGAAAAGCTGGGTGCCAGCTTCCCAATTAAGCTGTGGTAAGATTGCCAGATAAGGCAGAAAGATGTTTAATATGTGCCTAGTGTCCTCTAGCTTCAGCTTATCTTTTTACGGTTTTTTTTAGGTAAACCACTGCTTTATCTAAATCATATTTATATAAAGTATATAGAATCCTACTAGGTCTTGCTCAATCTCTCTTCTGAAGTCTCAGGTGATTCAAACCTGGAATGTCCTACTCAAAAGTTCATGCAATACTGAACAAAGAGGACAGATTGGGGGAGAGTAGAGTAGAGGACTTCTTAGCTTATGCCAGAGGAAAACTAGGTAAGCAAGAACTTCATTTTGCTATCCAGTGATCAGAATACTCATCTTAAAAGAGGAACCAGGTTCTAGAGTCTGTGGGTGATTCAGTTGGGGTTTTTGTTTGGTTGGTTTCATTTGGTTTTAATTTCTCTTGTCCATGTTTTTCTGAATTAAAATGCAGGCAGTCCTATCAGCCTCCTTGCACGTGGGGTGAAGTGAGAAGCAGAAATTACCTTGATGGTCTGTAAGCACTGTTTAGCAATAAATTTAAAACATTGGTGCATTGTCATCACTGTTTTCAGAATGACATGTGAATGACAAAATTTCTTTTTAAGATTGTTTACATTTATAACACAATTTCTAATGATTTTTAATTATTTATTTGGTATTGTTTCTATTTTTCCCTTTTTAAAGGTGATCTAAGTTTTAGTGTCTCTATTAGGCTCATCTGTATTGGCTGCATTATCTATTGTCCTTTTTAATGGTCAAAGTAAATCAGGATATGTCCATTTTAAGCCAATTTGATTTGGTAAATTATTTCGATTTTTTTATTTATGATTTATCAGGGAATAAAATCATGTGGGCTTTTTTTTAACACCAAAGCCTTAAAAAAACCAAATTTGCTTGCTTGCTTGCTCTCTTGCTTTGGAGAGTCTTCTTCCCTACCACACAACCCAATACCACTGAGACTGGGATCTGGAGCATGTATCTTAAAAGACACCTGTAATGAATAATTAAAATATCCAGATTACAAATATTTGTCAAGCTTTTGGCCGTTGTTCCAAGGGTTAAACAATATTACTGTTAAAATGTTACAGCTTGTGTTCAATTATGAGATCTCTAGACAACTTCTATTTATATTCTCTAATTAATTAACAAATACAACTTACATATTTTTCAGAAAAAAAAAATTAGATTTGCACTACAAAGACCCTTACAGACCCTCTGTAAGAATTCTGAAGTAGAAGTGAGATCCATAAAGGACTTTTTGTCACATAGCCTTTTAGTTTCATCTTTTGTTTTATTTACCTCTGTAGACTGACCAAAAATTTGTATTTCTGTGAGTTTTATTAAACATTATTGTTGTGGTTTAAAGGACAACAACCTTTTTCTCCTTCCTGGGGGAGTTTTTAATTTTCTACTTCCGCCGAGGCACAGTTTCCGGCGGGGGTGGAGAGCCCACAGATTGGCTGGTTTTGAGATGGGCACTTCGTGTGGCCACTTGAGCATTGGGGGCATCTTTGCGAAGCTTACATTTTTAAGAGCGGGAAGTTAGAAGCTCTCTTTGACTTCCGTTCGCGGGGAAGGTAACACCGCGTGCCCGGCCGGCCGCTCTGGGCCTCAGGGCGACAGTGCTGCTGCTCTGGGTCTGCTTTTGCTCCCCCTCCCTGCCTGAGGGAGAGGAGAATGGAGCTCCAGGAGGGCGCTGCCCAGCTCCCCTCTCTCGGGCCGGGCCTCTGTCCGCCCCCCCCCCAACGGGACAGAGAGATCAGCCTGTAGCTACCGGGATTGCAGCTACCGCTGCTGCTTTGGCTTTCCCGCAGTTCTCCCCCC
>VZTR01029805.1:12709-35966 GCA_013400775.1 Chaetops frenatus | reverse complement strand
TTGAACAAACCCATGACAATTATTTAACATTATTAATTTCCTGTAACTCTACAGAGAAAACTTCCTTTTTGCTATGATTAAGTTTTTGTTGAAATTTTTATTTGCTGTGGAGTTTTGGAAGGAATCTTACATTTTTTCTTCTGTCTAAAAAAAAATGACTTCCACTTTGTCAGTGGAGTGAAAAAAACCAAACAAATAATGTGCATCTATACCAAGTGACTTTAAATATTTCAGAATTATAGAATGATTTGGTTTGGAAAGGATCTTAAAGATTATCTAGTTCAACACCTCTACCACAGACAGTGACAATTATCCCTAGAACAGATTTCTCAGTGCTTCATGCAACCTGGCCTTGAACACTTCCAGTGATTGGGCATTCACAGGTTCTCTGTGCAACCTGTTCTAATTTCTCACCAACCTCCTAAAAAATTTCTTCCTCATGTCTAATTGTTGTGGAATTTTTTAGGAATGGCACTCTCCAACTCAGTGTTCCCACTGAAACTCCAAACCATGCTGCCACTTGCTTGCTCCCTCTCTCCTCTTCCCGTTCCCCCTCATGGAGGGCTGGAGAGGAGCCCAGGAGGCACAAAAGGGCAAGATCACAGGTTGAGATAAGAACAATCTGCTGGAAACAACTATGAGATAAGAAAACAAACAGTACCACCAACAAAACTAATGAGAGATGGTACGAGAAGAAAGAAAGATTATTGCTCTCCCTGGAACCCCCAACCATAGACAATACCTGACCCCCGCCACGCCACTCTGAGCAGTCCCTCCAGCTCCGAACCAGCAGTACCCAAACCTCTCTGTCTGCCACACTTGCTTGGCAGGAAGGAACCTGTTCTCCCTGGAAGAGTCCCTTCCCCCTGCCCCCAGCAATGTTGTGAGGTGGTATAGAATAACCTCTCTGCCCTTACTATGCTCTCTGCCAGCTATTGCAAAAAATTAACCTTGTCCCATCTGGATCCAGAACACGGGNCTGGCCTTGAACACTTCCAGTGATTGGGCATTCACAGGTTCTCTGTGCAACCTGTTCTAATTTCTCACCAACCTCCTAAAAAATTTCTTCCTCATGTCTAATTGTTGTGGAATTTTTTAGGAATGGCACTCTCCAACTCAGTGTTCCCACTGAAACTCCAAACCATGCTGCCACTTGCTTGCTCCCTCTCTCCTCTTCCCGTTCCCCCTCATGGAGGGCTGGAGAGGAGCCCAGGAGGCACAAAAGGGCAAGATCACAGGTTGAGATAAGAACAATCTGCTGGAAACAACTATGAGATAAGAAAACAAACAGTACCACCAACAAAACTAATGAGAGATGGTACGAGAAGAAAGAAAGATTATTGCTCTCCCTGGAACCCCCAACCATAGACAATACCTGACCCCCGCCACGCCACTCTGAGCAGTCCCTCCAGCTCCGAACCAGCAGTACCCAAACCTCTCTGTCTGCCACACTTGCTTGGCAGGAAGGAACCTGTTCTCCCTGGAAGAGTCCCTTCCCCCTGCCCCCAGCAATGTTGTGAGGTGGTATAGAATAACCTCTCTGCCCTTACTATGCTCTCTGCCAGCTATTGCAAAAAATTAACCTTGTCCCATCTGGATCCAGAACACGGGTCGAAACCTACCCTCTTTCAGTTTAAAATCATTGCCCCTTGCCCTGCTACTACAGACTCTAGTAAAAAGTCTTTCTCTACCTCTTTTATAAGCACTCATTACACAAAAAAAATTCTTTCTTCATCTTTCCTCTGAACCCCTTCTACANCTCCAAACCATGCTGCCACTTGCTTGCTCCCTCTCTCCTCTTCCCGTTCCCCCTCATGGAGGGCTGGAGAGGAGCCCAGGAGGCACAAAAGGGCAAGATCACAGGTTGAGATAAGAACAATCTGCTGGAAACAACTATGAGATAAGAAAACAAACAGTACCACCAACAAAACTAATGAGAGATGGTACGAGAAGAAAGAAAGATTATTGCTCTCCCTGGAACCCCCAACCATAGACAATACCTGACCCCCGCCACGCCACTCTGAGCAGTCCCTCCAGCTCCGAACCAGCAGTACCCAAACCTCTCTGTCTGCCACACTTGCTTGGCAGGAAGGAACCTGTTCTCCCTGGAAGAGTCCCTTCCCCCTGCCCCCAGCAATGTTGTGAGGTGGTATAGAATAACCTCTCTGCCCTTACTATGCTCTCTGCCAGCTATTGCAAAAAATTAACCTTGTCCCATCTGGATCCAGAACACGGGTCGAAACCTACCCTCTTTCAGTTTAAAATCATTGCCCCTTGCCCTGCTACTACAGACTCTAGTAAAAAGTCTTTCTCTACCTCTTTTATAAGCACTCATTACACAAAAAAAATTCTTTCTTCATCTTTCCTCTGAACCCCTTCTACAAGCAATAAGGTCTCCCCCGAGCCTCTCTTCTTCAAATTGAATAACCCCATCTCTCAACCTTTCTTCATAGGAGAGGTGTTTAATCTCTGAATATTTCTGTGGCCCTGCTCTGGGCCTACCCTAACAGGTTTCTGTCCTTCTTGTGCTGAGGACCTCAGAGCTGGATGCAGTATTCCAGGTGGGGTCTTAAAAGAACAGAGTAGAGGGGGAGAATCTGCTGGTCATGATGCTTTTGATGCCATCCAGGATACAGTTATCTCTCTGGGCTGCAAATGCACATTGCTGTCTCATGTTCAAGTTTTCATCCATCAAGATCAGATTTATAATTCATTTATTCAAATATAATCTTCAATTAGCCTTAGAGATTTTTAAATTTATTTATCTTTCTTTTTTTAGAGGGGAAGCTAAAAATGCATGTGGCCAAGGAAGGTGTCAAAAATTGTGGTGAGTGGGAATTGCAGGAGTGAATATTCTTACTTGAGCTTCCTTTCAAATAATTGCATTTTCTATCAGAGAAAAAAGTTGACTTGGAGAGAACTGGAGAGAAAGAGTTGTGTGATGCCAGTTCCACTCTGGGGATTGTGTGATAATACTCAAAAAAAAAAATAATAGCAGAACACTTTTATTTTTGTACACATAAGTTGAAGCTGCATTTCAGGTCAATAATTTAAAGACAAGAAGATTGTAACTCACAGACTTGAAAGACAACCTTTGTGTGCTTTGGTTATTCTAAGCCAGGCCTATTAAATAAGAAACATATGAAATCAAAGACAGGTGAAGATTTGCTGCTAAATATAAATAAAAAAACAATGCATCTCTTTAACCATTTTCTTATCCATTTCTCTTTCCAGATTCCCCAGAAGCTTATGTATATGATGCATTTCTCATACAGAGAAGAGCTATTGGAGTGAGGTTGTGTAATACTCAAATAATAAGGTTTTATGAGGTATCTCCAGATGTCTGAAACCCTTATCCGACATCACTAATGTATGTCTCAGGTTTTCATTTTTGATTGGTGTATTTCTCTTGTGTGCTATAATCATGCAGTCTTATGTGCTAATTATAATGACATAATAGGCTTGATTTTTTCTTCTTTTTAAATTACGCACATGTAGCATTTCAGTGGCTGTATCATTGTACCTAACTAAGATACTGATAAATCAAGGCTTATCAGGTTTGATTTAATGTAGAAATGCATTTCACTGCTAAGTGCTAGCAAAAAATACCTCACTATGTTAATTTTTCTCCGGAATGATAACAGTTGTGTATTTTCTTTCAAGTCCAGCTATGCAGCATCCTTCTGTTTCCCACTTTCAGTTTCACCTTCAGGCACACTCTAACACCTCTGCCTTGGTATATCCCCAAAGAGCATGCACCAAAGCCCTTATTTGCCTCAGGCATCTTGCATTCATCAGTGAGTACAACTGTGCTGCTTCTTGACTCCACATATGCCTTTCAACACTACCAACCATAGCTTATACACATCAACAGAAGCAAAACTAATCCTGTCATTGCTCTCAAGTTAAATCAGAAACTTTAAAGAGCATGTTCTGTTGCAACGTCTCCTGGGCTAAATCAGAGATATTTTGGATTCACTTCTGTCCTTATAAGCAAAATGCTGCTGAGTTATTTTAAATATGAAGTGATATCCCCCAGCTCATTACAGTCTAGGGGAGGAATTAGTTGAGAGCAGCCCTGAGGAAAAGGACTTGGGGGTACTGGTGGATATGGACATGATCCAGCAATGTACACTCACATGTCCCAAAGCCAGCCATATCCTGGGTGGTATCAAAAGCAGCGTGGCCAGCAGGTCGAGGGAAGTGATTTTCCCACCCAGAGTGCTGTGTTCAGCTCTGAAGCCTTCAGCACAGAGAGGACATAGACTTGTTGAAGTGTGTCCAGACAAGGGCCACAAAGATGATCCTCTCCAATGAGGAAAAGCTGAGAGAGATAGGGTTGCTCAGTCTGGAGAAGAAAATGCTCTATGGAGATTTTATTGCAGCCTTTGAATACTTAAAGGTATCCTACAAGAAAGATGTGGAAAACAGGTAGTTTTAGTTCCATGATAATTTTGGTCTAGAGTTTTAATGGTCTGTGTTCATATCTTTTGTTTGGAAAAAAATCCCTGACCCATTGTGAGGATGAAATTTTGTACATTATCCATATTATAGTGAACTATCTGGGCTGGGTTTTGATCGTTGTAACTTTACTGGTTAAAAAATCCCTCTGGCATGCAACCATTATTTGCGTGAAAATTTTAGATTAAACATGAATGATGATGGGAGAACTTGTCATTTTCCTACTTGCCTCCACTGAAGACATCTGGGAAATTGTTACTACAGTTTGCAACCCTAGCAGCACAATTCATTCCTTGGCACCTCCTTGTTACCTACTGGTGAAGAGCCAGAAAGAAAGCAGACTGTTTTGGAAAACAGATGACTTAGTGAACTCATGTTAGATCCCTCCTTTAACTGGCACTTGTAATTTCTGTCTTGAACATGGTAATTTCCTTTGTGTCAGTAAACCTCTGCTGAGTTTAATTCAACCAACATTCTTTAACTTTTGCTGAACTCACCAGCCTACCTGCTCTCCTAAAGCCCCCAAATTCAATGCATCCCTTTCTTCCTCTAGTAAAGTATTAAATATTGAGGATAAATTATGATGTTATTTACTGTTCGTAATCTTTTACCATGTAGAATAAATGGAAAACAGGACTACAGTAAGGTAAGCACAGATAAAACTTGGGGAGCCATTGTCCCATGAATGTGTTGTTGGTGGACTTGGCAGTGTTAGGTTTATGGCTGGACTTAAAGGCCTTTACCAAGCTTAATGATTCTATGATCTAAACAATGAAACAAGAACAAAGGTTGAGAAAGATATAAAATATAACAAAAACCATAAGCTAAGTGATATCCTACTAATGTCACATTAGTTCCTCAAGGAATTTGGCTGAGGCAATGGTGAAAAGGGGAAATAAGAGGAAATTATTTTAGATGGACAAAAAGAGACACAGCAAATCTGGGAAAGAAGGCAGACAGAAATAAAGCTTATCTGACAAATTAATGGCAGAGAAAGTTTGGAAAAAGAAAGAAGAGAGAAATATTAGAAGGTAGCAGTTAGTTAAACAAGATATGTAACTTCTAATGTAAAAACTATAAAAAAGTGATGTGCTACTTATTGGAACAGAAATACTCCCATGATACTCTGAGACAGTGCTTCTGTGATAGTTATGGTTGGTAATTACTCTGAAGACATCCAGTAGCACCCTTTTGCTGATCATGTGTCAGGGTATTTCTGGTCTGTCTATGCTGAACACAGTAGATACACACTGTGGCAGGAGAGCTACCCCATGGCCCTTGGCATCTCAACAGCACAAACCTCCCTGATACATACCTTGCTCTAATTCATTCTCCTATTGCACATTTTGTGGCCCAAACAGTGAAATTTTATGTGAAAGTAAGTAGGAACACTGTGTGTGTCTACAGCTCTTAGGGTCCAGCACTCCCACTTGTCCTGGCTGGACTATGGACAGCCACAGGATCTTTCACTTGCTATGACATGGGATAAAGTGACCATGTTGCACTAGATGCACCTCAGAATCAAGGCCTTTGTTCTTATCTTAATATTGAGGTCCTGAATGGTGGTTTTATTCAGGTTGTGTCTTACTACTTTTCTTCCTAGATATTGGCCAGGATCATGGTTGTGCCAGTCTTTGGTAGTGTTAAGTGCAAGCAAACCCAGACATAGCTTCCTAGTATATCTATCTTTCTGAGGGATATTTATATTATACCTGTTCCTTGGGGAAGACATGGAAGATGCTTGACAGAGTGACAGATAGCTCTAAGACAGTCCCAGAGAGCTTAGATGAGCCCTATAATCAAAATCTGCAGAGGATTTCACGATAAAAAGCAGGAAAATGGGGAACTTACTAATGCTGCTAGGGGACAATTTTCTTGCTGTCATAGGATGTTATGAGCAGTTAATAGTTCAAGTAGTTCAAGGATTTGCTATTCAAGTATTCCTCTAGCAAGTGCATAGGCATTTGTGGTTTACAGAGCAGCTATTTTGTACTGTTCTGACCACATCTTAATCTAAAAGCTGACCATTGTAGCATGTCCTGAAGAATGTTTCAATTAGCACCAGATGAGAGCTTCCAGAATACCTCTGTGTAAGATAACAGATGATTAGAGAGGGCTCCCATAGGATATGTCACAAATAGCACTTTGAGGTAAATGGTAAGTGGGGTGAGTTGACCCTGGCTGAATGTCAGGTCCCCATCAAGCCACTCATCATCCCCTTCCTCAGGGAAGTAACAGGGGAAGTAAACACAACAAAAAGCTTGAGGATGAGGATAAGGACAGGGGGTCACTCAGCACTTTCCATCATGGGTGGAACAGGCTTGACTTAGGGAATGATTTTAACTTATCAGAGTAGAATAATGAGAAATAAGAAGCAATCTTAAAACACTTTCTTCCTTCACCCCCTTCTTTCTGGGCTCAACTTAATTCCCGACTTTTCTACCTCCTTCCACTAAGCAGTACAGGGGGATGGGAAATGGCAGTTGCCCAGACATATGCAACCTCACGTTTTTTCTCCTGATTCAGATGTGTTTACTAGCATATATAGACCTGGGTCACACCAGATTTTTTATTGTTTGTTTTTTATTGCTGCTTCAAAAACTTGAAAAAACTGTAGTTGTTCTTTCAGTTGTTGACCAGGTCATTGTTTTGTCACTTTCTCTGACACATTGTTTTGAGAGTGTAATCAGACAGGATAGAGGTAAAGAGAACTTGTTAACCCAGCAGAGGTGATCCTACAGCATGTGACCCCACCTGCATGTTGTGAGAACAATGAGAACTGAAATGAGGGTGGGAAAAAGCTGAGAGTGTCAGTAGGGGCAGCTGTGTCTGTTCTGTTCACCAAGGCTCTTTGCCATTGATTAAGTGCTGCTTCAGGGCTTCTTACAGCTTGGTTTTGCAGTCAGTCAGTGCCAAGTACTGAAAGATTGACATACTGCATTGTACTACTGAAAGAATTCAATTCTGTGAAATCTGTAAAAAACCTATCAATCTGTTGAATATTCAAGAGTGTAGGGGGAATCTCTGTTGAGATAGTTTTGATGTTTGTTGTTTCCTAAGTAGCAAAACTATTTCAATCCTTAGTTTACAGGTTTTTTTTGCTTTTTACTTATATCTATATCCCAGCACAATAATTAGATGTTCCTATTACTGGTGTTTCCTAACTGTTTCTCTCCTAACACTTTAAAAGCCACTCTTCATATTTCTCTTCAAACTTGTTCCTGACAGATTACTCTTAGGCTCTCACTGCAGACTTCTGCTTGACTAGAGAAGCAAAAAAGCATCCCTCTGCTCCAATAATAAGAAAACACTTATTTTGGACAATTATCTGTCATTCTCAGAAATCTCTGGCTGGAGACAAACATGCCTATTTCCTTCACTGAGAAGTCTGTTTATTTTTGTTGACTATGAAGGCATTCTAGGTCACCATCTTAGATTTAAACAAATAGCTCAAATTCCTAAATTTGGTGAGATGAAACTCACTGGGGGTTGAGAATGCACATATTGTTTGCTAAATGCTGTTTCTTTCATTAATTTTGAACATCCTGCTGTCTACGGTGGGATCCTTTGGTGCTCTACAAAGCAAGCAGCCATCTCATATCTTAGTATCTGCTGTGGTCCTGTTTATGACTAAGCTTAGGAGGTGAGCTGGACCATCCAGGCACAGATTTTTAAGGAGATGAGGGAGGTGATCAAAGATTTCAGTTCTCTTAGGTGGCATTTTTATAGTTTGGAATAACAGCCATGATAATTTTAATAACGTCCCTCTAGCAAAGGAATAAAAAGAATTTGAAACAAGCATTTCTTAATGGGATTTTGAAATTAGAAGCACAGAAATATCAGAGTATGTGAAAGAATGTTGTAAACTGTAGGAAACAAATGAAAAATTACTATGTGTTTCAGATGAATAATCTCTAATGAAGGGACTGTAGGTAATATTTCTATTTGTCTGGCTGGATGAATAAGGTGGTAGAAGTCTGTTTGCCAGATATAATTTTACCTGACACTTGTGTTTTGTTATAAAATTACCACAGTGGAGACCAGCTCCCTGTCTGCCAGACAGATTTTTTAAAGTTAAGTTGAAGTGACTGACTTTGTTGCAGATAGCTGTAGGCTGTGTTTCTACTTCCTACTAAAGGACTGAGAAGAAGAGCTCTACCATGGCAAAAGCAGCAGATTGATTACACTGGCAATGCAGTAAATAGATTTTCATTTGTATTTGGGCCATTCTTTCTCAAGTGAATTGAAAGAGTTCATCAGAATTTCAACTTTATTTGATACTGTTGTGTCTCCAGCTGAAATTGCTGGCTGGAATGAGCAACATTTCATAACTTTTCAATATGTAAATCAGGTAATCTCTTTTTTCCCCCTGCATTTTTGACCTGGAGACGAAAGAATGACTTACAAATAACAGCAAGTTGTCTACATCTACATGATTGTGAAGTAAAGTGGAGTGAAGATTTGTGCTCATTAGGTCTGTTACTATTACTGACAACAAATTCTAATGCATCCATGATCAAATATATTTTTTTAATGGTAAGATTTGTTTGTAATTTTGGCTCCAAGTGTAATGTACTCACTTATTAACTATGGTATTGATCTAAAGCCCATTGCAGTAGGAAGTGGAGTATTTTCATTGGAATAGTATCTTGACTGCCATGGCTCCCCTGAAGTCAGGATGACTGATCCGGCAGAGGAGGTGCACATTGGCTTTCATTGGCACTGATAAAGCACTGACTGCTGTTGATAATAAGCAAGTGGCCTCATGTGGACAATGTTAACTACGAAATCTCATGTTGGTTCTTAGTGATTCAGATGCTCACAGGCTTTCCAACTGTTCCAAATTTCAGATGCTGGGAAGAATCTTCTCACAAAGTTTTACATCAGAGTAGGCCTGATAAATGTGAAAACATACTCAACTCTATCCACAAATTCAGAACAGCTGTGTTAGCAAGCAGATCATCTAATCTACATGAATTGCTGTGCAATTCAATTTTTTCTTGAACCTCTTCCTTCTGTAATGTAGTAAAAAATTATGGATTGTTATTTTATTATTTCATGGCATATCAATTATATAATAATAATAATAATAATGTTTAGCATATTATCAATAAATTTTCCGGTAATACTTATTAATTCACAATCATATCTTGTTATTGGATTTTTCCTAAGGGTGAATGACTGAGAAGTGGTAAATACTTGCTTCACCATAGCTCCCTGAAACCTCAAAGCTAATTCCATGTACCAAGAGAACCTGGATATAGCACGTGTAGTTGACTCTTGGCATAGTGGGTGGAGTTTTGCTGCTCTCCAAACAGACTTTGCACTTTCTAGCTCCTGAAAAATAATTTTTCTATCTTGAATAAACAATATGTTTTTTTTAAAAAAGGATCTGAAGAAAATTTGTACTTGGATTTTTACAGTAGCAATTAAAAAAAATAAATGCATAAACAAAAAGGAATAAATGCGATAAAAAATCAAAATAATGTACTTGACAGAACTTGCTACCTTAGACAAAATTCAGATTAAATGACCTATAAATGGGCTCCTGTGGGATAAATACTGCAACATTTACACACTACAGAATTGCCTAGCTAGGGAAGATAGAGACCATTGTGGAGATGGTAGAAGCTATCTCATAATGAAATAACAGATGAAGGAAAAAAATATAAAGATGTTGTTGGGCTTGGCATTGTAATCATAAATAGCAACAGAGAATGTAAAAGATCAGTAAGCATTAGAAGCAGGGAGGCTCAAATTAATAACTTTGTGAGATAATATAATTCAAGATGCCTAGGAATTGTAGTGTCAGGAAAGCCCCAGAGGCAACTGAGGCATAGGTCCAAGGAACAGCAATCTTTATAGGCAGAGAAATATTATCAGAATATGGTGAAATTTTCCTTTCTTTAGGACTTCTGGTAAGTATTGTAATATATTCATGTAGTGCAATATCTGTATTACTCAAGGCACCAAATTTCCATAAAATACAGACGGACTCAAGATTGTTCAGTGATGGGCAAAAGTAGCAGTGAGGAAGGAGTTTATGGGAAAGACTAAGTGTTATAACTTGGCAAAGAGTGGCCAGCAGGGAACGTGCTGACAGACTGTCACTGAAGGGTGCAGTCAACCCGGAGCACAGCCAAATTTTATAGCTTAATAAATAGAGTAAAAAGAAGGAGAGGGATGAAATTATGAAAGGAAAAATCAAAAAAGAGTTCTTGACAGAGAGATTTATTTTCTTTGAGGATGATCTCACAAAAGAAGCAATATAAGCTCTATAATAAGGAAAATTTAAATGAAAGGGAAAAACAAGTGCTAGTGTATATACAGTGGAGAACAATCTGGCAAAGATATAGATTGAATGGTTTAAGAGTCTCATAATTCATGTTTATATTCTAAATCACACTGGCATGAATAAGTGACTGTTGTGTGTCAGTCTGCAAAATTACCTCTGTAAAACAAGCTAATCAGATACTATCAAGATGAATCTGTTCTTTAAATTAAAGTGGTTTTGTTAGGATTTTGACAGCTTTCTATTACCTTCAGTGTTTTTACTGTCATAAAAACAACTCTGAATTCCTGGGGAGAAACATGTCAACCACCAGAATCTCTGTTTCTGCACATGAAGTAACCTCACCTTTCCACTGCTGCAGATATTTCATATGGTTTTTTTTAGATAGAATGTCAGATCTGTAAGAAATTTAGCTCAGCATTTACAAAATCTATACTGTGACTATTTAAATGAATTTTTTTCATCACTTTTCCACAACAGTCACAGAGCTATCATGTGCAAAGCATCTGATTCTGAGTCATAAAGATGTACTTTGCAAAATAAAAACATGGTTTTGAAGGAGGACTTGCTGAGCCATCAGATCCAGTCCCATAATTCCCATAAGACTGCAAAAAAAACTTTTAAAAAGGTATTTTGCTCAGGAAAATGCACAAAATATCTGTCCCAGACTCTCTACTTACCACTCACAAAATGCTTTCTAAAAATCTAAGACAGACTTGTGCTCTATGCAGCACCTGGATGGGAAGAACAGTGGCAGGAATGGAGAAGGCAGCAGCAGGGCACACCCAGTGCAATGCAGCAACCAAGGTTCCATTAGACTCATCTGAGGGGAGTACAGCTAAATTCACTTTGCAGCTCTAACTTTTCCTTGATAACAAAGATGTCAGATATCCACAGTTTAGACAGGAATGCATTTTACTTTAGCTATCAAAGATAATCTCTTTCTTTCATGGTTCCTTTAATATATTTTCATATTTTTCAAACAATGCTGTAGCTTCCTTTTGGATAGAAAGCGGAACTACCCAAATTCACATATGGCAGTTCAAAAGTATCTCCAGAAAAAATATGAGATCTCTTGGATCAGTTTTCAAGCCCTGTAAATTTGTGTAGTCTCACAGAGACAGAAAAGGTTTAATGGATTTGTCAAAAATTTATATAAAGTGAGGATGAGCTTCATGTCTGGCAGTCCCATGCCCTGTGCACTGGCTCATGTTGCCTCACCTAAGGACAGTTTTACTTTCTCCACTGTGTGTAGTCTCCAAGGAAGGATGCAAAAACCATATTCTGTCTGCTATATTTGATCTGTGGACAGAGAACAATATTCTGGTCTGCATATGGATTCTTAATTGTGTGGCAGAACTAAGGAGAAGACACGTGAAGCAAATTCTATTTCCTTTAGTATGTTAAAAAAGAATTGTGATACTACACAGCAGCCAGAATGTTCCAGCAGGTGTGTTAATTGGCTGAAATATTCAAAACAGATACTGATCTTGAAAACATCCCACTTTCCCCATTATGAATCTTAAGGCATTTGTTAAGTAGGAAGACTGATGTTACTTGGTTATGAAAAATTCTTAGCAACTTGTGAGGGGATGTGTTTGACTACCACTTGAAGAAATATAGGTCAACTTGCTTTTCTTGCTGCAGCTAATTACAGCACAAGGTTTTAAGCAAACAAATCTTATCTCTGTGTTATTTCACCTTCCAAGAACATTAAATCTTTCTGGAGACATTTATTTTTGGGTTCTAGAAGCTCACTTAATAAAACATACAAAAAGATGTGCGAAGTCATATTTTCAGAATAAAATGGTGTCTTTGGCACGATGGATCTCTAATAATTCAAAAGTGAACACAGATATAGACTACTCTGAAGATACTAAAATATAAGTTTTGTGTTCTCTTCCACAGTATACATATTGTAGGTTATAAGTTTTCATAACAGCAATAATAAAAAAATTTAGACAAAGGTAGAGAGGACAGTGGATAAATTTGTATCTCCTAGCTAATCACTTGTAGAGGCACGGCTTGATTTTACTTGAGTTCTTGACATTGAGATATATGGCATACTCCAGGGTATGATCTCTATCAAGCATTTTTATGTTAGTAAAATAGAAATATTTCAAATTAGAACAATGAGACTCTTCTTCCCCTTTACTATCACAACCTTCCCATTATAGTTATCTGAAGTAAATCCTAAAAGTGAATGGTACTGCTGTAGGAAAACAATTTATCCAGAGATAATGTCCCATCAAGCACAATTGGTTGGCAGCTCTTATGCTATTATTTCAAGGACAGCAAGTTGCCTTACTCTTGAAGTGAATGGCATCCAGCCAGGTGCTGTCTGAGACTGAAAAACTACAAATTGGTGTACTGTTTTCTTTCTCTCTCTATTCTGACCTAGTTAGGAAGAGATGTGGGGAGCAGGCACAGCAGGAATGTGAGGTGCTAGGAGTGAGCATCTGAGTGGGATTCATCTCAGCAGAAATTTGGGGGGACTGGGTGACCCAAGGGATAAGAAAATGGGGCATGAAACCATTTAAGCTGATTAATTGGGTGTGCAGGCATTAATGAATTGCCAAGTGATGGCAGCTCCTTGACTTATGTGAAAAAATCTGTTGGATTTGGTGGCACTTTTTTTTGTAAAAATAACTACCTGGAGTTTTAAAAACAATGGTGAAATTAGCACTAACATTGGATAAAAAAATGGTTTTGGAGAGCGACATAATTATCAGAATTTGGTTAATACAAATTGCCTTTAAGATGAGTGGCTCATACTGGTGGTAGGGAAAAATGCAAAACTCAGAGTAGAAGGAACTCCGTGAGCCAGGTCCTTTGACTACTATCTTAATTTTGCTTAGCAAATTAATGAATGGAAATTGACTATGCATATTTTCCAGCATTCTACATTGTGCAGGAATGTCAATACCATAAAAAAACCAAATAAACAAAAAGGGTAGGAATCAAGTATACCTAAGAATTCTTCAAACATTCCCCCAGATACTTTGTATTTTTAATTCAGGCCATCTTCTGCCTATAATATAGCACTGTGTGGATGGATTAGAGGGCCTAAATCAACCTCTGCCTGAAAGCTTCTCTGCTGGACAACATGTACCATTTTTCATGGAAGACTAGCTGTGTGTCTTGCTCCCATTTCCAATGACTGCTGCACATGAAAAGCTAGGCTGTCTGACCCCAAAACAAGAAAAGTTTATTCTTTCCCTCCTTGTTACATTTATATGTTATATATTAAAAAATCCATCCAAATAACTCTGCAGAAGATTTTCTGTTTGCTTTCATGGAGATTTAATGGATTATTCTGGTGTGGACAGCTAAATACCAAAGTTTAGCATAGGATCTGTTGGTAGCTGAGAATTTATGACAGAAGTGTCTCTAATCATGGCACCAATTCAAACAAACAAATCCAAAATGTGTACAAAATGTAGTCTGCTTTGTGATCCTCAGTGATCAGGATTCCAGCTTTTGTAAACATATCTGTACTGTCTTAGAACATATTAGTAAAAATACCTTAAACAGGGCACCTCCTTGCTAACAGCATTTTTCAAGTTTAAATCCTATTTCTGCTGTTCCATAAGCTCAAATAACTTCCATTATACTTTAAAAATCCATCATATTAGCCAGTTTGCTAGTGTCAAAATCAAAAATCAATTTAGATGTAATAGATTGTTTAATTTGATGACCATTAATTAATAGTGATAAACTTATAGGTACATCCTCATGTAGCTATGTATAATTCTATTCATGTATGTGTATTGTGAAAAATTACGACTTTATACATTTAAACTAAGTCACAAAAACATCTAGGATACTGGAATAGCTCTAAATAGCAAATTGTTAAAAGCACAGTCTGTTAGGATATCGTATTTCTGCAGTGAATGTAAATTCACTCACCAGAAGGTGCCAGTCTTGGTCCATAAACCCAAGAATCTATTAATTGCATTTCAGTAAATTCTATTATAAGGGTTTCAGTGAAAACGAAAAGCACATAGTTCTGGTGTCAAAGAAGGCAGCAGCTAATGAACTCTGAAGGTAGAACACAAAACAAATTCCAGACCAAACATAATACTTCATAACAAATGAAAAAGATTAATCCTTCTTTGCTGATTTTCACACTAATGTAAAAATAATATGGTCTCCATGAAGGAAAGGACAGGGGAAATGGTAGATTGTAGGTTGCACTTATAGAAGGAATTTTTTTCTTCAGCCTTTGCTTTCCATTTTTATATTTTTATTTTTGTCTTTTGATTGTTGTGGAATAAGTATGGATCATTATAACTAAGAGGTTTTAGACTGTGAAGTACTGAGTTTTATTTTTTGAAATAGATTTTATTCTTTGAACATGTCACCAGAGACAAATATCCAACTATCCTCAGCTATAGATCCTTCTCTTATTTTACATAAGATCAAAAAATAAGCCTAAAGCCTGGAAGGTCATAATGTGGCACTCCTGCACCTTACTTTTACATAGTTCATGCAAATGAAGTAATCATAACCTTTTCTATTGGCATAGCTTTGAGAGCAATTGTTTACTTTGCCACAACTTTCCTTTTGCAGGATTCAGACTTCCTTGTTCAAATATTTTTTCCCTTTCTGTGCATCACAAGAGAGCAATCTGCTCAATGCATGCATCCCTAGGCTGTTCCTCGCCCTGCTGCTTCAGTCTAGCTGCTGTGCTACCTTGGTGAGGCATGTAGTGAAAATATCTAGATACACAGATAGATTCCTGAGATTTCCTGTGGTGTGGAGTCTATCATGTGGGCTGTCATAGAGTCTGACAGAGACTGAGAGCTGCAGCATGGGGTGACAACTTCATCCTGAATTTATGCCAGTAATTAGACTATCACAAATACCACATGCCTTTTCTCTGATAAAGAAACAGGAGACCAAGGAGCTGTGAAGAGGAGAAAAAAATTACATTCAGCTTGTTTTCTCAGAAACATTGAATAAACCATGACGAAATGGATCCATTTCTGTTCTCCAGCAGTTAATGAAATGAGATGCTGTGAAAACAGCATGTAAATATTTTAAAAACCCCAAATTTCAAATACATATCTAAATTCTCAAAAAGCAGAACTAATAGAAGTTGGGTTGGAAAATTAGTTTAATTTGTATGAAAGAAAGAGATTTTCTCCCATACCTTTGTGAAATCAAGTAGTTAAATATTTTCCAGATAAACATCTTGGGTCAGGTAATTTCACAACTTTGATACAAGGCATCTAAAGATCAGCAGGTGGCACTTTGCTTTGTTAGTGCTGAACTATCCACCTTAGAGTGTTTTTAAGAGGCATAAAACAACTGAAGGGGGTCTCTCAAATAAGATGTAAAACCTGAAGCCCTCAACAATTTGATTTCTGAGAGCATCTTTATAATGGCCTAAACAAATTACATCCTATTATTTTCCCTTTATTTCCTACGTAAATGTGCAGGTGCATCAGTGCAAAACCCTCTGTTAGTTTATCCCAATTACTTTTGATGAATATCCACTGGCAAATTTTAGTTAGACTTGATAGAGCAGAAGAGGTCTCAAAATCCCCAGACATTTCATGTTAGTATCTGTCTAGGTAAGGAAGAGAGATCCATCAACACTTGAACAAAGCTGAAGTGCATGAATGTCGTGCTAAGCACCAGAGAATCAACTTTTAAGGCAGAGTTTTCTCCTATGTGGTTGCTCCAGAGTCAATAATGCATGCCTTCTCATTGGAGGTTTTCCTCTGGTTGAGGTAGTCAGGATGGTTCTTGCCTCTGAAGAATCTTGGATGTCAAATAAGAGGCAAGTTTCAACAGCAGTTGTATTAAAATTCACTTACAAAATAAATCAAGCATGAAACACAAATCCATAGGAACCTAAGCTTCATTAATTTCACTTTCAATAGAACTGTTTGTTTACTTACCATGATTTCCCTAGTTTCCCTGAAACTGCACATAGGGGGTTTTTTCCCCTACTTCCTGGAGCTTTAGTACATTTATTCAAAATTTTCATAGATCCTGCAAATTTTGCAGAAATACAGCGTCTGCAAATTAGTACTTGTGTTTTACTCTTTACCATTGATTTTAATAGGACAATTCAGGAAGGAAGATACTCCTCATTATAGGACTAGAGGTGGGCTTAATCACTTCAGATTTTGTGCATTTATAGTGGAGATATCCATATTTGAGCTAATTATAGAAACTCCCTTTATAGTCACTGGAAACAAATAAGTATTTCCAAACTGTGATTCATCTCCTCCCAAGGTTGACATCTAAAATAGGCCAGATGAATCACTCTCTAGAAGTGCTCTTATTCTCCTCTGACTAGAAAGGCAGTTTGGACAACTGTCTCACATACAGATCTTTGCTGTTGCAGAAGTCTAAACTTAGGCAGTGTGATACAATTTCACACATCCAATGCTGACCTACAGTGTCCCAGTATTAGGTGTCCCTAACCTGGAAGTAGTGGCACAGAGTAATGATTAAGGATCTTAGTTCTCATAGGTACCTTCTTAAAGAGACGTTTAACTATAAACATTTGTGTGTAAAGAAACAGCATTTTTTTGTGTTAGAATGGTAATTATTTCTCCTACATAGAATGCATGAGTTATAATGGTATTTCTGACCTGAATGAATATTTAGTTATCTGGGCATTGGGATATTTTCCTCTGTATTTTTCCTATAAATCAAAGTTCCCTATCTAGAGAGGAATAGAGATCCCTGCATAAACAACCACCTAATAATTTCTAGTCCATCTAGAAAAGTACTAAAGGTACCATTAAATACCACTGGAACTCATGGAAACAGCCTGATTCAAAGTGCCTAAGGTCTTACAACAATTGTAAACTCTTATATTCCATTAAACTCTGTAAGTGCCTATTTCACACCAGTAAGTAGGCAGATGGCTCGTTCTCTTTCTACCACACATTTCATTTTCTGTTTTTATCTATCATGCTTTTTGGCTTAAGCTTAAAAACTTAATTTTTGCAAAGCATTGCATATATTTTAAAGTCTACTCATTAATACATTTCAAATATATTTTGGCTTTATTTTCAGAGGTTATTTTTCGTTGACTCATTTATATATATTTAGATTAAATTTTTTTTAATTTTTTGATAAGTTACAGAGCGTGTCCTGGCTTTAAAGAAATTAAAGAAATTCTAATATGAGGATAATAAAATAAGAAGTATTGAAGATAATATTTACATAGGTATTTCTTATTTCTCTTTGCCAAATGTAGCTTGGAGAAGGGGATGTGGCAGCACCATACAGCATAATTCCATGCCATAATAATATATCACTGCATCTTTGGTCTTCTAAGACTAATGAAACAGGCATATTTCACAGAAATCTTCATTTAATCTGAATATACAAATCCCTGAATCTCCCTCTTTTAACCTGCCAGATTCATGTGGATTGGAAGTGTGGTTTTAGGCAGGAAAAAAATCTGTGTCTTACATGAAGAATAAAGTACAACATTAAGCATGATTCTGTAACAAAATACATATGAGCAGACAGAAAGAAAGGCAGATGCACGAACATCTCATTAGGACACCACCCTCCTAACACTCTGGCTAAACACATTAACCTGCATTAAGAACATTTTGCACAATCCTATTGACAGGCATACACCTCCTGCATCGTTATAATTTCGGATACTCCACTGCACAACAAAGTAACTTCCTCTAGCAAAGGTAGCAATAGAACCTGATACTGCAGTAGCTTTACCCCATTTGGTCTCAGTACACTGGATGAGACTCTCATGTTCACACATTCTAAGAGTGTAACAGGGCCAAGGTCAGGGCTCCTGTAAGACTTTGCAACTACTGCTGACTGCAGTCAGACTCTGTCACTGGGCTTGCTAGAGGAGTACCCTATGCTGTGGCAAGCAACCACGTGGGACACATTCACAGATTAGGACCTAGAGGTTTCACAATGGTGATACTTTCAGTCTTTCAGATGGAGGATAACAGATTTATTGCTTGTGCCTAACATACAGGTACAGGAAAAAGAAAAGCCTGCAATTTTCCCACTGACATATTCATCCTTTTTCACTTCATATGTCAGATTTATTTAATGTTATTTGCTGCCAAAGCCCATAGCCTGATGGAAGTGAAGTTTCTGCTCCTTATCCCCAGGTCCACCCAGTAGCAAGGCTGAGCCTGTCCCCAGTGGGGACACATGCACACCCTGCATACACACATTCACACACATCTGGCAGCACAGCCCAACACAGACAGAAAATGTAGCTCTCACATGATCACACACAGTGCCAATGGACTGATCCCTCTTACTCTGGCTGAGAAAGATGGAGGCCAATTGCTGGGAAAATGTCTATAAACATGCACAATGGGGATCCCTCCAGCACCAGACTCAGACTTTCTGCCCAGTGTCAGACCCTGGATCCCAGTTTTCCCAGTGGGGCACTTGCACAGGGAAGCCCTCAATGGTGCAACCCCACTTTGGCTGCTGGGAGAGATCTCTACACAAAGCAGCACATGCACAGACACACACGTGGATCCCCAGCAGGAATGCCCTAGCCACTCCTGCCTCATGGACACATGCACAAAGGGTCTCACAATCAATCTCCAGACTGCACAAACCCTCTGAAAGCTGACTAAAATCTCCTGGGCCTCCAATAGTCGGCCCACAGACCCTCTGGTCTCTCTAGGATCCATCTTAGATATCTGACTCTAAAACCCTTACTCTACTCACTGGCTAGTCCTGCTTCATATTCACTGCCCAGCACATGCAGACTCCAGTTTGCTGCACTCAGACCCCAAACACACATGCACACGGAAGAGAATTAGAAATAAAATTTAGTTAATGAATTAATGAAATTTAATGAGGAGACAGGACAGACCATGGTGCGCAGGAACAGGACATGACCAGACCAGTGTGCTGACCAGCAAGCTGTTTACAGACAACTGACACCTTTTATGTCCTTTTTCTTATGTTGTCTCACTCTTTCTCTGCCCCATTTGCTTTTCATGCCTCCCTTTCCCCACCTTTGATATCTCCCATGAGTCTTGCACAACCCCAGGTGTCCCCTCTGCTGCATCTAAGAATGACCCTATCCTGCAAGACCTGTGGTGATGGTGCTCAGCAAGATATCCCTGGGAGGAGGTGGGGCCAGGGCAAGGGCTCATGGCTCTGACTGGGGCACTGGGGCTCCCCTGCTGCCCTCTGCCTCTGCCTTCCTCTGTGTGTATGCGAGATGAACTTTATGTTTCTTAACAATATTCATGTTTCCTCCCAAATTGGGGTAAGATACAGTATCTTTAAAACATTTTCAGATAAAAACTACACTCCACAGCTGTCAGAGTAGGATCAATCTACATTTCTTCTTCTATTCTTTTCATCATCTCCTCTTGTTGGCAGATATAGCAAGGACATGAAAGTCATGAGCAGCATTTCAAAGCATAAAACATACAAAAATACAGGAAGCTAAGGTGCTCTAGCCACCCAAAGAAAAATTTTAGTACTTGAAGTGGTAGGTGCCACTACTTACTGTGATTCACATGATGCCTGTGATGTGGGATTTGTTGCAAGGCTATTGGTTTCACTTCACTCACATTTTTTGTAAAGACTGGGTTCACATCACATAAAAAGTAGAGTGTTAGACACAGATGAAGGACACTTTCTGAAGCACAGAACAGTCTTTGCCAGTAAGAGTAGCATTCCTGTATGTTGTGTGACACCCAAAGCCATGACTACAGATTGACAAATCCTCTGAAGAAAGAGCAAGAGTGTCAGGTGTCTGTTTTCATCTAAAGCCAGGTTGCAGCCTAGGAGAAAAATGACCAGTACTGTTAGTCTGACAGTGAAATAGGAAAACAAAGAATTACAGGAGAGAAAGGTCAGCTTTTGTTTTGCATGAAGCATTAAACTGAAGGTCTGTGTCACTCTACATTCAGCCTGCACTCTGACCTTGGTGAAGGTTAACCCAGACATTTTTTATGTTCAGGTTTCACAGTTCACTGTTGAATATTTGGGATCAAAGAAACACACCACCAAATTGAGCTAATCAAAGTAAAACACATTTAGAATTTTTAAAATGCAATCAGAAGAAAAAGAGCTAACCTATGTGTGAATATCCATGACTGGTGCAATTTTTCTTAGAAACTGCTCTGGATGTCATGAGATGCTCCCAATTATAAAATAAATTGATTCTCTATTTTAGTAATTAAAATCAATCTTAAAATTAAGAATGAGTAGTGACAGTCTGCTGGCATGCATTCTAAGACAGGTCAGCAGATATATCTATTTTGATGATGGTGGCTTTACATTTAATTTGAAAAGTAGTTTAAGCTGTTAAAAAATATGCCATAATTACCTTGAAAAATTATGGTGTTTCTCTAAGACCAGATGTGCCAAGATCTTCACTGCAGAGGTGACTACTTAAATCAGTGAATGTTTTCAAATTTGTGATAGCTCAGGTAAAATTGTTTGAACATCAAACATTTATCCATAACAGCTTAAAGATAGCAGTATGAATTATACTGATTATAAGATACAGACCTTTAAGGTAACAGAAGTGTAACTTGAGAAATTCCTGCCTTGAAGGACATTATGCAGATAGGAATTGGTGGATGGGACTGTACACAGAGTTTTCTGGTGGCTGAGCCTGGGGTCATGCTGTGTCTCTCACACATGTGTACAGTACTAAGATGCTGCCAGAGATTTTATTTCTTCTGACTCCTTTCTTTTTCCTCTGTTGCAAATGACATGTTCCAAGCTGCCTTTCACTCCAGATACCACATGAAGAAACTGGAGGTAGAGGCCCAGCAAACAGCCTTAATGTATGGCTTGACAAATCAGCAAATTGTCAGAACAGAGATAGACATTTAATTGTATCTTCCACTCTGTAAATCCCCCCGAATTTACAAGTCTACACTTCTTTTCTATGTTTGCTGTTAAAATCAACTGATGCTCACTGTTGAGAAACCAGTGAAGGCTTGTTGCTCTCATGCCTACCTTTACAGTCATAATTGTGTCTTTCAGAAAACTACATCTACTGCATTTGGTGGAGCATACTGACACTTCAGAGTACCTTTTATGAATACTGAGCCCCTACTTAACTCTGCTTGTTCTCTTCTTTTTCAGTTTATTTAGGTACCTGAAAATCTCTGCAGAAATGACTGAATAATTATTTCATTGTAAAATTGTAGTCCTTTTGGAGGACAAAAAGCTGCTCAAACCAGCTCTTGCTTACATTAATGTGACCATATTAGTTACAGGAGACTCATTTAGTATTGAAGGTGTTATTGTTCACACTTCAAAAAAACACAATTACTTCTTTTACATATATATGCTTTTAAACTTTTTGCATTATATTTATGTATTACTATCAGATTTGTGGTTAATTTTCTATGTCTTATATAATAAAAATAAGCTTTGGGAATGGGTGAAAAATGTCCTTTGGTAACACCAAAGATGGATAGGGATGAATTATTTGCTTCTGAACTAATCTGAACTTCCTTGATTAGAACAGATCAGAGCATTACAGCTAAAAGGCATGTAGGACTGGGGCTAAGTAGCACTTAGCAGCAAATTAAGGCCAAAAAATATGGTCAGTTACTGTGCTTTTTGGTCATTGACTCAGTGTCTTTACTAGTGATTTTCCCATATGATTTTGTGCATGTAGCTGGGATAATGGGTAAAAGCAATTTTTCTGTGTGCCATGTAGCATTTGTTCTAATGTGCCTCATCAGTCTACTGTGCAGAGCAATGATACCTCAACCAGGTTGATATTTTTAAAGCTAATGAGCCACTGATTGCTATCTGAGCAACTGAAGCTAACAAGACATGCTCTCTTGCAGTGATTTATAGTGATGAATTAATTAATATGATCCCGAATTTTATCTCCAGTGAAATACGTGCCTTTCCTGCCAGCTTCATAACACTGAGCAAATACTGAATATGTAGATGAATATGGATGAAGTTTTTTAATGGTATGTCAATGACACACTGTGAATGTGTTCGTACATATACTTTAAATATAAAGGTGAATAAAAATATTAGAAGGGAAAACTGGTAACAGAATTCTGAGTGGAAGAAATGAGGAAGGACTAGAGAAATAATATATTTCTCTCAAGGTATATCTGAAGAAATAGTATATGTCTCCCAAAAACAGTGAATAGAGATAATTTCTAACTTCCCTTCAGAAATTCTGTTTTAGAAATTACAGCTTTTGAACTGTTAGAACTTTAGGCACTGGTGTTAAGTTTTTCTCATGACTGGACAAATCAAGTCATATACTGATCTGTACAAGACAGCCCTGAAGACTGTCACCATGATGACATAAGATTTGAGTGTATCCCACCACTAATACCTGTGCATCACCCATGCTGTTATCGTGTGTACATCCTATGGAAACAATAAGGCTCTACCATCAGAGTGGTCACATTCAGAAGGCGAAAAAGGAAGAAGAGTCTTCATTTTGAAAGTTTAAGATTGCAACTTCCCTTCCCTTCCCTTCCCTTCCCTTCCCTTCCCTTCCCTTCTTCCTTCCTTCCT
>VZTR01029804.1:110383-122939 GCA_013400775.1 Chaetops frenatus | reverse complement strand
GGATATTACATTCCACAGAACATCATGTTCAGTGTATAAACTCGGTTGAGTTGGCTGCGAGGGGTCAATCTCAGCTCAGGGATGGGCTGGCTTGGTCAGCAGATGGTGAGCAATGTGCATCACTTGTCTCTTTTGGGTTTCATTTCTGTCTCTCCCTTTTTCTTTACAATTATTATTAGTAGTAAAATTATATTTTACTTTGTTTCAATTATGAAACTGGTCTTAGCCCATGAAGTTTACTTGTTTCCTGATTATTCCATTGCCCCTGGAGAGGGAGTGGAGGGGAGTGTGTACTGTGTGGTACTTAGTTGACATCTGGGTCAAGCTATTACCACTACAGTTACACATAATAAATAAAGGAACTTGTTTCAAATCTAGAAACTATATTTAAGACCCTAGTCTTTTAACAATATCTTTGCAGATATATTTCGCTGTACACATGTATTCCTAATGACTACTGGATGGTTCTTAAGAGGTTTTTTTTGAGTATATATGTATGCAGTTCTCATTTCAGAACAGATATTTGTGTGCAAAATCATACACTATTTTAAAAATAATTTCTTTTTTCTATTCTTAGGGGGAAAAAAGACAATAACAATAAGAAAATGGTTGAGGATATTGATTTAGAATAAGTGATAGAGTGCATGCTGCAAGTAAAAGTTATCTGCATGTAACCCCAGTATGAAGATGTCTGGGTATGAAGACCCAAATTTCTTCTTACCTTCTCAGCTGGAAATGTACTCCATTGATGAGACAGTATGAGAAAGTTGACTGCTCTCGCTGTTCCCATCCTGTAGTCAAATAGAAAGCTTTATTCACCACTTTGTCTATAACCCTACAAACATCATGAATTAATAAGAAATAAGGAAATAATTTAAGAAAACACTTTCCTAAAATGTACATTAAGGCAACCACTTCATGAAAGTAAACAGACATATTAGGACTGCAACACCTCCTGTTTCCAGCTCCCTTCCCCAGTGTGCAGACACAGCATACTCTGTTTTGCAAAAATAAAAGTCTGGGTTTTGGAACTGCCAGAATGTTTTCCTTTCACAAGGCATGGAAATACATAGAATGATTATTTGGGCTAGAAGGTTCATTTGGTCAAGGCTATTTGGCCAGTTCAATACATTTGATTTCAGGACTGCTAAAACATTTTTTATGAATGAGTGTCAAACTCTAACCTTGAATATCTCTGCCAAGACCAATTACACTTCACCCTCAACACCTCAGTCTTTTCCTAGACTATTAGCATACTTCTAAGATATATTCCTAATATTTAATCCAAAATTTTCTTCTGCCACAGAAGCCCATAATTCTTCTTTCTGTTCTGACTGTCTAAGGGGAGGAATTGGTCCCTGTCTTGCTTAAAAGATAGTTTTTTAGATTCAAGGACAATAATATGTTTTTCCAGTCTTTTTGTCTATAGAATGAACATACCCAGTTCGCGTAGCCTTTTCTCAAATGTCTTCCTTTTTTTCAAACCTTTTAACCTTTTATTATTTCTTTGTGTCTATTCTAAATTCTCTCCTACTCTGTATATGATCTTTTTTCAACCTCCTGCCCTGAACTGTGGGTAGAGTTCCAGCTCACTCATGGCTAGCGTGGGTTACAGCATAACCATTTCATTTATATGATACTTCTTTTTTTTGAGAGGACTCAGAAAGGGTTGAGATAAAGTGATGCTAGTTCTCTAACTTCTGCCTTTTAGAGATACATGAAAAAGGCAATATTTGTGTGCCTCAGGTTGGCATGCCCAGGTGCTGAAAGCAGGGAGCTGCAGGCGTGCTCTCTGTAAGAAGGTCAGGGCTGCCCTGTGCTGGACACAGGTTGTTCCAGGAGCATGAGATGCACCAGGTGTCAGAGGAGATATTCCCTGCATCCAATTTTAGGGGCCACAGCAGAGAAATTGAAAGGAATATGAGGAGGCAGCAGCAAAAAGAAACCTCTATGCGTGGATTACAATCTCCCACCACCTCATCTCCCAGCAGAATTTGGTTTGAGGAGTCTGAGGCAAAGGAGTGAAGTTGAGCCTGGGAAAGAAAAGACGGAAAGATACTCTTTTATTTGTCTTTTTTTTTTTTCTCACTAAACAAATAAATAATTAAATATTAATTTTACTTGGCAATAAATTAATTTTCCTCAAATTTCATCTTTTCACAATGGCAAATAAGCTGCTTTCCTCTCTGTCTTGACACATGGCCATCCTTGCAATGTTCTTCCTATTTTTCCTCTCCATATCCCTGGGGGTGTTAGGGAAAAAATAAACTGGATAGTCATTAAGCTTTTTGCCAAGCTTGACCCAGCTCTCCATGGTAGGTATTGCAGGTATATTTTTATTAAATGATGTGTATCTCTTCTGTGTTTTTCATGTCTGTATTCTATCAAATGAAAAATAATTACATGTAAACTCAAAAAAATATTCATAATGCACATACTCACACAAAAAAAAAATTGCTTGAGTGACAGCTCATAAAAACATATTATTTATTAAAAAAAAAATAAAAAACCTATTGAATAAGATTCATCTCTTTATCTAGTAAGAAAAAAATCCCGGCCATATTATGAATATAACTCATATTTTGACAGCTACTTGAATCTGTCAGTAAAACCGAAGTAGAAAATGCCTGTTTGTACATCTACATCAGTATTTAACTTTGGAACACAAGCATACTTCTGCAGTAAATCTCCTGATTATATCAACTTTCTGTACTCATTCTGGAGAATGTAGATCTAATCCATTCAGATAAAAATAAACTCAAAACTGTGGTACTTGGGGACAAGTGTTAGGGATGAACATAGTGTTCTGTGTTAATGGTTGGACTTGATGATCTTAAAAGTTTTCCCAAATTTAAATGAGTCTATGATTCTATAAACTGTGTTCCAGGTGATTCCTGTTCTCCCAGTCCAGGATGATATTCAGCCCAGGGAACAAAACAAGTATTAATCTGAAGTAAAGCTTTCAAAGTATATATAGATGGATGGGTTCTCAGCATCCTTTGTTTATTTTGCCCAAGATATCTGCTCTTTTTATGCCTTACTGCTTGTTGATATCCCTGTAACTCTTACTAAAATAATATTTTGGTTCTCTTCTTCCTTTAATAGTTCAGTCCAAAGGGAGGCAAAGGACTTTTTTCGTAAGACATACTGATGATCCTTCAAAGAAAATGTCCAGAACGGAGATCAATGTTATATCCTCAGAATAGACATGAGTAAATTCTTGGCTGTGATTTCTTCTTATTATATGCCCTCTCTATTGCTGACTATGCAAATACAGTTCTCTCCCATCTAATAGGGAGAAATGAATGGTGGTTTTGACAAAACACTGATATTTTATTTTGTTTTGTTTTGCTTTGTTTTGTCAGGAAATGTTATCTGCTAGGCTGCTTGTGGTCGATTCTCAAGGATCTAAGACACCAAAGAAGGTTCCCATGTAGACTGCTATCATTGCCTTTTCTGCTACTTATAGAAGTGAAACAGATCACATAATAGCCTGTAGAAATTACCTATAATTAAATAATTATTTACCTATTACTCACACTTTTTTACTTTAGTGAATTAAATATGTGTGTCTTGCTAGTCATGCATGTCTTTGGTTATTTTACTCAATTCACATCCATAACCTTTGGTTATTTTACTCAATTCAGTTGTTAAGATCTCTTTAGGCATTGGCATGTGTGTTATATTGTTGTTCAAATTCCACCTGAATTTTCTCATGTGTCACGTACACTGACTGACAACATATGAAATTCTGTTTATCAGAGGTTAAAAAAAATTTGCTCATGTGGTAGATTTAATTTTGGTGAGGTAACAAAACTTGCTTCTATTTTCTATTCTGATCAGGATTTCTGAGAGAATCAGAAAGGTTGAGAGGGCTTTCCCAGGAGTAGGCAATGTCATGGTTTTTCTTTTGGCCTGTGTAATATTTCCACTTAGGGGAATATTAACATGTTCAATCCTTTGTACAACATTTCTCTTTGTCAGCATCTTGCTTTGAAACTTCTGTCCTTATCCACAAAATAAAATGACACTTGGCATATGACTACAGTGGCTTGGGGATTGGGTGGATTCATTTTCTGTTTGTCATTCAGTAACAGGTTCATGCTGAATCCTCCGCATGCCTGAAGATAATAGTAAAGTGGAAAAATGCTTTTTGAGATTTTAGCTCCTTTCTTGAAAAATTTGATACCTGATGCTCACTGGTCCATGTTTTTCCTATTTTTATATTGAAGATTTAAGTGTTATTTTAATTCCATGTGACCACTAGTCCTAAATACAGAAGGTCATTGAACAGATACTTCTTTTGTTTCCCCACAGATTTCTATAAACTGAAAAGAACCAAAGAAGTGGCATGTTAGTAATATTGCCTTAGACAGATATTAAGGACAAATTATTGGAGAAATTATTATAATAATAATAATAACACACACTTGTATATGCATATATACAGATACATATCTTTTAATAAACTGTTTCTATACTGTATTTCAAGTGATTAACATTCAGTGAGATTCGGTGAGAACCCACACAAGAGAAAACATCATAGAGGATCATCCACTGAAGGATTTTTAATAAACCATCAAAAGATGCTCTTAATGGCCTTGAAAATTAAAGCAAAAATGTTCTTTTTGCACAGATGGACACTTTTTGATGAGTTTGAATCCAACCTAGAGATGAAGTAATGCATAGGCATCAAATTTTTTTTATTTATTTTTCATAGGCATCACATATTTTTTATCATGCACAGAACTTTGTAGCAAACTATGTAAACTTCCCATGACTGACCATGTGGTTTTCTTTACACTCTATATGTAAGTCCAAACCCAAGACAATTAGTTCCACTGACTATACTTCAGAATTTGGTGACTTAGCATGCTGGTACCTTCTCCTGTACTGGTTTTTATATAAATCTTACTATCAGGAATACTAGTATGGGGAAGGGGGCTGGGGGGAGGAAATGTCCTGATCTTAAAGCATCTTCTGTTCAGAGGTTCAAAGATTTTAGAAAAACCTAAGAATTATAATTTCTGCAATGCGAAGAACTCCTTTCCCAGTGTTTAGAGTTTTTTAATTTAATGAAGATCATCAGAAGATGCATAGCATCATCAAGGATTTTATGTGATAATTCAGATAGAGTGAAAAGAGATATGAGTTTAAAAAAGGGATGGGTAACCATCTGTGCAATTGTTAGAAGATTAAAAAAAATTCTATGTGCTTTCTATCATTAAAACTCTCTTTACAGATCATAAAACATTAACAGCAGATATTTTCTGGGATTATCATATCTGTAATATGTCTAAAAACCAAAAAAATATAAGAATGGAGGTTGTCAATCAAGAGACACCATGCTTTCTCCTAGATAGCAATCACAATTATAAATAATTTCTAATGCTGATATACAGCATAGATTCAGACTAATCTGGCTTTTCTGTACATATGATGAATATCTAATCAATGTATTGCCTACAGGACTTGATATACCGGATAGAATACAAAATAATGTAGCTTTTGGAAGAAATTTTACTCAAACACTATAAAAGTTAATTTTAAGAGAAGTCTGTCACTGCCTCCAAACGATCCTCATGACAGGCTGTTTCTGGATGAAGACATAGTGAGATGGGTTGAAAACTGTCTGAATGGTCAGGCTCGGGGAATGGTGATCACTGTCAGGAAGTCTAATTGAAGGCCTAGGTATCAGTATAGGGCCCCAGTACTATTAACATCTTTGTTAATGAGCAGGATAATGGATTAGAGTGTACTCTCAATGTGATTTTATATAATCTGAAACCCAGCGGAATGGTTGATTTTCCAGGTGGTTGTGCTGCCACTCAGACGAACTGAAAGATTGGAGAAATAGTCCAACAGGGATCATATGCTATTCTAAAGAGGGAAACACCTCATCTAGGGAGGAATAACTCCATGCAATTGTACAGTCTTGGGTCTGGCCAGCTGGAAAGAGACTTTGCAGAGAAGGAACTGGGGACAGAAAACAAGCTGACAGTGGCCCAGCAATGCTCCTTTGCAACAGAAAAGACCAACAGCAATCTAGACTGCATTAGAAAGCTAATGCCTGGCAGATCAGGTAAGGTCTTCACTTCTTCTTAGCACTGATGAGACACATCTGGAGTGCTTGCTCAAGTGCTGGGGTCAACAGCACAAAAAACCCATGTACATAATGGAGCAAGTCCAGCAAGGGACCACAAAGGTAAATAAGGGATTTGTCATAAGGAGAGGCTTGGAAATAAGGGGCTGTTCAACATGAAGATGAGAAGGCCCAGCGGGATTGTATCAACAGGATATATACCCAAGGGGACACTTGAAAGAATATCTTCTTACAATTCACACTCAGTGATAGGATGACAGGCAATGGACTAAAATTGATACTAAGAAAATATTTTTACCTAGAAAAAAAGTACTCTGAGTACAACAGTGGAATAGCCAGAGAATCTGTAAAGTCTTGATCCCTGAAAAAAAATGAAAATATGACTGCAGATAGTCTTAAGGAATGTGCTCTGTTTGGCCTTGTTTTGAGCAGAGAGCTTGGAGTAGACAACTTGCAGAGGTGCTTTCCAACATGTGTACCATTTCTGTCCAGCATTCCTATCTCCTGAGCTGAATTTTATATATGTGCCATTGGAAAAACTAACTAAATATTTTGTTTCCTTAATTAAAAAGAAATCCATATGGATATATACATTTCTTCTGCTTACTGAAGACTCTTGACTGCAGCAGACTAATCCTGCTGTGGGCAAAATGAAAATGCTGTTTCTTTGTTCTTCACTGCTACTACTACACCCAGTCTGATATATAGCAGTAGGCCACCAGTCAAAGATTATATACTGCAGTCAATGAAGATAATACCTGACATCACTGACCAAGCCTCACTGAGCTCACTATGCAGTGCACACAATTCTGAAGTGAAGGGGGTATTTCATACCATCACCTCAGCTGTCTTATAATGAGATAAAGCACACAAAACAACAAATAAGGAGGCCCAATGTGGTTCCTGGATAGAAGACTGTTAACTTCAAACATGGACCATGAACGAACACCCACTCGAACACTAATATCATTTAATACTT
The DNA here is from genome assembly GCA_013400775.1 of Chaetops frenatus. Lineage (NCBI taxonomy): Eukaryota > Metazoa > Chordata > Aves > Passeriformes > Picathartidae > Chaetops > Chaetops frenatus. Next base: position 115,857 of record VZTR01029804.1, on the reverse strand, counting down.
GTGCATGGAATTTCTGCACAAGATAAAAAGCTCTCATTTAGATCCTAAATCACCTTATTTTGAATTGTTTTTTGCATAGTTTCAATGTCTCCCACTGGGACATATATATTGAAACAACCACATCATGGATCGTTAGATCGCATGGGCTTTGGTTGGACCAGGATTATTCTTCAATTCTTCAAATGTCACTACATAGTCTTTTCATAGTACTAAGAGAAATGTGATGCTTGGAAAATATGATAATATTTTGCCAGAAGATGTATAAATGCAGATTTTAGTTTCCAAGAACTTTGTAATATTAAGTTAACCGTGACTGTGCATTGCTGGGTGAGCAATTAACATAAGAATTACAGCCCACAGTATCAGACATCATTTCATGCCAAGAGTCACCTAACACTTATCAGTGTATCCATTTTAAAGTACAATAATCTTTATGCTGTTAAGGTGATACTTTGTCTCATGTATGTAACACATAAATGGAGTCCTGAACTAACTATCTAGCACAAATCAGAGATGAGTAGGAGAGATCTATGTTTAAGTGCATACATTTATTGTGTTTTAATTACCATTTAGGCTAGCCCCATGTAAGGGAGAGTTCATTGCCTGCTTGGAAGAATTCAAAGAGTAAATACTGGTTTAATCAATATTTGCAGGAAGTGTATAGGAAGCAATACAAATATTGTAGGGCTAGAGATAAAGCAAGTAAAAAGAAATTTCCTTTGGAAAATATAGAGTTCAATGGATTAATACATGCTTGGGCCAGGTGGAAATATTCAGGTACCTCCCCTGGGGAAGGGGCAAGTTGGACACAGGCTCTTGCAGCAGCCTCTGAATCAATTGCATCACTTTGCATCACATGCAGTGCTCTGGTGTGAGGCCTCAGGAATGAGTCTGGGGGCACTTCTGGGGTCTTTGATGAATTATGACACCTCCATAGCTGCCCCTCATGTGAATGTCCTGTGGATGTGGCCTTCCTGGGGTGAGGGGTTTGCAATTGAGCCAGTTTGTGTGAGGGAGGATGGACATTCACTCCCTCTGACCAGAGGTCACCCCACACCCCCAAAACTCTCCTGCTCCCCTCTTTGTTGTGGGGGGAGTGTGTGCAAGCCTGGCCTCAGCAGGTGAGCCTGTGGGATGTGGCCTCTCCCACACCAAACCCCCCAGAGCTGATTTTCAGGACAGCTGCTGGGTTTGGTTTTCTTGAGGATATTTTCTTCTCTCTCAGCCTCATTTACTTCTCCCTAGTCTTGACATAATTGGACAACAGTGTCACCTTGATCTTATCTAAAGTACCTTTAGATGACTTAACTCATGGTCCAAAGTTCCAGTCAGGAAGCATATTCAGGGAGGAGTGGGCTTTGGTGTTTGCAGCTGCTTTGCACATTTCTGCCACAAACAGCAAAAAGCCCTTCATAACAGTGTTTAAACTATTAACCATAACATTTCAATCTCTGAAAAAGGGTCCAATAAAGAGATGTTTAAATTGGAAGAATTTAATGCAGAGAACAGATGCAATTCAAAAGATGAGACAATAGAAAATAGTTTGTTTCATATCACACTGCCACTCTGCTTTGTTTTATATGTAGGCTCTTGTTTTAGGAACTGACTAAAAAAGAACATTCATTCAAGATTTTTAGTCTGAGTTCTGTCAACCAGACTTAAAACTCTATTGACTTGTCTTTCTGTTGCACTTCTGGACTTATTTCCCTTGAACAATTTCACATTTATAACAATATAAATTAATTATGTAGTTGATTTTTTTAACAGCAGATGAAGATACCATGCTAAAACACCTGACCTAAACTAACATCTTAGTTCACATTTCTTTTTAGAAATTTCCTCTCAAAGCTAAAGTGTATGTATTTCAAGAGATTATACTGTACTCTCTCTGTTCTTTTAATGTTAGGTACAGGTTTGATCAATTTGTTATCCTAACCCTGAAATTATTTGGCTTAAGCTTCCAATGGAGGAAGTGAAACTTCTAATTTCCTCTTCAGGGGAACTTTTATTTTCCACTGTATTAACATTTTTATGTAACTACGAGTAAAATAAAAAAGTGAATTTAAGCAAATGTGCATTTAAGCAGCAGTAAAGAACTACCAAAATGGCTGCCTCTACCTACACTATCCAATATTTTTTCAACTTTGTCTTTTCTTCCTAGAAGTTTCCAGATGCTTAGGCCAATCTGAGTTGAGAATTAGACACACACTAACTTGCTGCAAGAAAGGAGAACAGTTAAACATTAAAAATTTTATTTGATGTCCATTTTAAAGGAGTAAAGAGTAAAGGATAGGTGAATCTGGTAAAAGTGCTAAACTTTGAAACATGAATTATCCACAGACTATAGCATCAGTACCATGGAAATTAGGAATTACTAGAACAGTTTCACTAGAGCTCATCATTTGTACAAGACTGAAAGCTGACAGAAATTAATGTGACCAAAATATATTATGATGACCACCAGTGTTTCCATGCTGCAATACATCCTGGTAAATATTTCTTGTTAATCTCTCAGAGTTCAGGCCTGTAACATTCTTATACCACATTTTATGCTCATTTATGGGCATCTTGGTACGACTATTTACAATTTGCATGGGAGTTTTTTATGTCATTTTGGGTAACAGTGGTAATAATATTTCTGTAGTATCTAGAGGTCAATATTTTAGGAATGTATTTTCTTATAATCACAGTGTTTGTAAAAAACAAGCTCTTGCTTAAAACAGTCCATAGTCCAAAACAAGTAAGTGGAAGAAACAAACAATGGGCTGAGAAGATTTACCTAATGCCATACAGTTTATAAGAAGATGAAAAATAGTTGTTTGGACATGAAAATACTCTTAACATTCTTTTTATTTAAAGAATGGAAGAGAAATCACCATGCAGAACCTTTTTCTGATGGCCATGTCTCATTGCAGTTACATTTCATATTTTGTAGGTCCTGATGAGCTCTGGTTGAGGCCTTGTGAGCATAAGGTTCTGGGAGCCATTAGTTGATTTGGGTTTCATGTCTGTTCAGATTTGGCTGGGTTGAAATTGCTTTTATTTCTTTCATTTTGTGCAAACGATCTTAGTTTATTACACACAATTATGTAGAAGGTGATGACTGAGGTTAATTTGATGACAACTTTCTGCATAATCCAAAGTAAAAGAGAGAGGGGAAGAGGACAGAGGGGAAAAACCCCAAGGTTTCGGCTTCCTTTCTTTTATTCTTCCCAGGATAAAATTATAAGCCATATATTAAGAATCATTATAACAGTATCAGCAATCATCATAAAAAGGAAAAAAAAGCTGAAAATTAGCACACTAAAAAGACTATAAAGCTCAAGGAAATCACACAGTTTTGGTTTATCGCTTTACTTACTCATGCTCAGTGTACAGGGAAAATGGATGAACTACGGGATCAAAAGCCGTTGTAGTTAATTATTGTGGGCATATTTAACATTTTCATTACAGCAAGATGTTTATTTGGCTAATTATTACTTAGTCTATTATTTAAGCCCACGCAATGCAGACATTTGAGAAATTTGATGGCATAAGGTGTTAACATAAGGATGTGTTTTATAGAGAATATTATAGAATTTATGTATTTTTGAATGCTATTTAACTCTGTCATTTTCTTTTTTAAGTATGAGAAGAACACAGAGCAGACACAGAGACACAGCTCCCAGTTTCCTAAAAAAAAAAAACCAATAACAACAAAGAAAAAAGAATAATTAACTGCAATGTTTACAAATGCTGTTGTATGCACATCATGGCTTATTGACAAAATATAGGCAAGTATCCAAGCTATATGATTTTTTGCTTACTGTAACAGAATAGTAACAACAACAAAAAACCAAACAATCCCAACAAACAAAGCAACAAAAAACCCAAAAACAAAAACTAAAAAACCAAACTAAACCAAAACCAAAACCAAACAAAAAGCCAAAACAAAACAACAAAACAACAAAAGCAAATACCCCATCCTAGTAGATATTTTCCTCTTTCAATGTAACTTACTCAGATTGCTCAGGAAATCAATGCTAAATTCCTTACACAGAGGCCTCAATCTTCTCACCCATACTTTTCCTTTCTAGTTGCACCATAATTCACCTTACATAAGTAAAGAAATTATTTATATTTCAACTAATGTAGAGGAACTAAAAAGCCTCTCATTTACCTTTTAAATCCCTTGGATAATTGGTATCTCAGATGCTTGCTTCTGATTTTCCTGCAGTGTCTCCTCTGGAAGAGGTCAGCAGCTCTCTTGAAGCATGTACTTTTAAATACTTTTTTCTGAATCATAGTAATGAGTAAAAATAATTTAAGAGAGATCAAACTATATTTTTCTGCTTTACTGAGACAAACAGATAACTCTTTTCTTTTTTGTCTAAGAAGCTAAAAACATACATGCCTGATTCCATAAAGCCTTGAACATGTGAGTTGCGTGTAACCTATATTATTCAATAATATGTTCTTTTTTATAAGAACTACTGGATAAAATTTCACAAAATCAAGTAACCACATGCTTTGGTATGTGTGGAGAGCTTACGTATGCTTCAAAAAATCTCCAGAAACACATGGAGAATGAAAAAGTCCATTTGCTTTCCCTGCAGTAGTTATACTCAAATCTCTGGGACAGAAGTCTCTATAATTGTACTTATGGGCTATTATTATTAGAGCTGCAGCATGAAATTGTGAAAGAGCTTCCAAAATTATTAACAGTATAATTGTAATTGTATGTATTTGAATTTTAAGTATGTTTAGTGGTCTAAATCATGAGCTTTATTAGGGCAAGCCTGGAAAATTTAATTGTAGTAAATGGAGGCAGTCTCTGTCATGTGTGCAAAAAAGTCAAGCAGATAGCAGCTGTTCCCAAGGCTACCAGACACAAAATTTTCTATGCCATCAATTCTTATGTTTGTAGGAGCTGATCATTGGTTGGTGATCCTCACCTCTAAACCCCAAAAATCTGTTGAGGCAAAGCTGTCACCAAAACAGAGAACAATAACAGCTTCAGTTCTGAAAATAATCACAGACTCTTCCTTTGGACTAAAATTCAAACTAATGGACAAACTGTGTGTATTAAAAGCCAAGTTCCAAAACAATGGTAGAGTGATTGTGATATTTTGACTAATAAGATTTTTCTTTATTTGCCTAAAGCATTTCAATGTCAAAAAGTAAAGGATGCATTGGGATTCCTGCGTAAGGTGGATACATTAATATATAAAAGTGTGAATATCATGTAAACATTGATATATAAGTGCTGGATATCTAGTGATATTTATCTTACACCAATTTAGGTTAAAGTACACCGGCATAAAGCTTTTTATCATTGATTCTTGTGCTTGATTGAGATAATATATCATCATACCAGAGCTTGTCAAACATACCAAGAGTTTCAAAACTAGTTTTTAAAAGCAGGAAAAAAAAAAAAAAAAGCCAACCCATTAAAAAACCAGGAAGATAACCACGTGTTATCGAGGACTTTGCTT
>VZTR01029804.1:75472-99556 GCA_013400775.1 Chaetops frenatus | reverse complement strand
AAAATATTTTCATCATTAGTAATTACCTGAGATTCTATAATAATTTAACCAAATCCAAGGAAAATGAAACAGTTAAGAATGACTCATACTCAGTCTTTTGCCTTTTCATTCTGAAGATGTACAAACTGTGTAGTGCTCATAGCAGGCAGAAGTTGTCCATCAACCATCTTTTCCTCTGAGGAGGAAACAGTTTCTTTGAGGGAGATTAGTATCAGAATTTGATTCAGAGCATAGAAGTTATGATGTGTTTTTGATTTAAGCTCGCTTTCAGAATCTGAATAGTAAAAAAAAATCTGTCCACTTATAGAAATACATTAATATTTTAAAAATATATTTTGAACGATTGCTTAAATTTTAATTTATCAGCGTACTAGGAAGAAAGGAAGATAATATTTTGCCAAAGGAAAAAGAAGAAATAAATGGGGGGAAAAAAAAAAAAGAGAGAGAAATGAAGTGATGTTAAAATAAAAGTTTGGGAGAACTGTATAAATATTAGGAAAACCTCATGTACATGCACACTTAGTAAAGCTAACTTTTTCATGTATGGAGATTGTTTACTGTACATGTACATATTTGGTAAAGTTTTGTTTATCAGCTTCAGTTTTGTATGCAATACATCATTTTACTGCATTGATCCACACAGCAATGCTGAATACATATTTATAAAGAGAGAAGGTTAATGGCCTTCCAAAACTCCAATTTTGTTTTAATCTTTAATTAATTCCATAGCATGTATAATATAAAATTTCTTCTATTGTGGGTGGGGTTTTTGTTTTGTTTTGTTTTGCTTCTGGGTTTGTTTCTTTTTCTTCCTTGTGTTTATAGAAAAACACAGGGAAAAAACTATGTTTTCTCAAATAGTTATATATGTAAATATAATCCCATTAATATATAAACTTTCATGGTTTTCTATCAAAAACAACTACTTTTTGTCAAAATTTAATAGTTACATAAAAGGTCTACTGCAGTAAAAGATATTAGTGGAAGCTATAGCTTGGATCTGTTATCATGAAGCTCTTCCTACTAAATAAAAGCAAAACCACCCATATATATACTGACATTTTTATAGGCAGAGCTGGAAAACTTTACTCTAGGCTTTTGATTTTTACATTGTCTTTTCTTTATCATATTCTGCTCTTCGCATAATTTACCAAAACAGATTCACTAAAGTGCTAGAACAAGTAAATGTTTGTGTACTGGTTTATATAGAAGCTCATACATAATAAAGAATGCACAAACAAAAAAGGATGTGTCCAATGACTGTACTGATGAAAGAAGCTGAAAAATCAGTCACTTTTTTTACAAAAAAAATCATTCCTCCCTCCCTCTGCAGTACTAACGTATGCAGTAGATAATTATTATTGACATTCTCTACACTGTAGTTATATGACCATACAATTTAGGAGAGATAATAATCTTTTAAAATTCTCGGTAGTAAGTAAAAAGAGATACAATTTTGATGTAACTGTTTATGAAAGAGAAAAAAGAGAGGAAAAAGAAACAACCAGTGAAACAGAAACCCACAAAACCATTTTGCTTAATCTATACAGCTCAGCAAGCTCTTCATGTGGTGTTATGTTTTATTAGAATAATTATATCAAGCTGCAAAATTTTAAAAAAATATTTAAAGGTCACATAAATGAAGTAAAAAATTGCATACCTTGTAACATTTATGTGTGTATATTGACTTCCGTAACAATTGTTCTCTCTCTTTCATAGTGAATTCAATTTTGCCTTTGTGAGAAGGGAAAGACTTTGAAAGGTGCTTGTGTTGTGTGCATACACAATGTATAAGCTCCCGAAATTCTTTAAAGGACAAAAGGCACACTGGAACTCTTGCTTGCTTTTTCACACTGTCTCTAATGCTTTGCAATTGCTTAACCAGTGACAGTGTTCAATTATCCAAGATCTGTAGACAGTCCTGTTTAGAAAAGGAAAAGGAAAAAGGAAAAAAATCCCAAACCTCTGAGGTATATGAATAAGATCAGGTCCAAATAGTGAATTTTCTTTTGTTTAGTTTTCTAATAAAAAAAATTACCCTATATCTCTTTTTGCTAGGAGGAAGGAGGGAAAACGGAGGTGGATAAAGTTAGTGAGTGTGAGGGAGAAAGAGAGCAGGGGGCACTATAAATTTACAAGCTTTTATTCGGCATTTATCGGAAAAACGACTGTCCTTTACTGCAATCCTTGCAGCCTGAAATGCACTCCATCATTTCTCTGAAACTTTCGATAAGTCCAGGTGTGTGATGGCCTTGGGCTCTAAGTCAGGCTCTGCACTTCTAATGTGACCTTCCCCTAGGCACCACAATGTCTCCTGCCTTCTTACACACAAATTAAATCAAGGTTCTTTAGACTTGTCTTCCTTAGCTACTTTACCTATTGTACGTGATACAGGACATCAAAGATTTTTCAGTTTCTGATTTACCCATTCCCCTTCTTGGATTGCATGATAATGATGTGTTTATTCTCTAGATCTGAACAATGAAAGGACTAAAATACAATAGAAGAATTATTTTGCATTCCAGACAGGGCAACTGAAAAAGTAATGCACAAACTTCGGAAAATTATTTTGCTGCATTTATAATCTCATTCAAGGTACAAAATTAACTCTGATAAAATGGAAGTATCATGCTATTCTTTCCACAAACTTCTTGATTTTTTTCATTATTTTATTGAATTATTTGGCTTTTTTATTATACTGAAGTATTTTTAAAATTCATCATTTGTATTGTCCTGGAGAAAATAATGAGAAAGGAAATACACAAGGTTTACAGGCTGCTGCTTCTTTAGGATCCAAAAAATTTTAAAAATTAACATTAAAAAAATTAAAAATTAAAACAAGTAATTAATGCCCACATTTAGTTGATTACGAGAACTCAGTTGAAGCCAAGCACCATGGAAAACTGACTGGAATTTTAAATTTGTATTTTTCAATGGTAAGTAATTTTCACAAATCCACTATAAGTTAGAAACCCTCACTGCATCTATAAATACACCAAACTTGCAGAAGGAATGCATGTACAGAAAATAACTGTTCTTGAGGTTATAAAAATCCATTACTAGATGCATATACTGATATCCACCTGAGTTTGTAGGAAACATTCTGTGGGAAACACTGGTCCCCACCACTTTCATCTGGATTGACTTTCTATACCTCAATTTGATGCTTGAAGGAATTTAAAGTTTATGTAGTGAATGATAACAAGAAGATTTTCTCACAGAAGCACTGAGATCTCACTGACATTTCAGTGGCTTTTGTCATTCCAGACAGACACTCAGGAGAGAAGAGTTAATTAAAAGCACAACAATAGCTCCTCAAAAACATCAACTCACTTTGTCTCAAAATTCAGTATATAAGGAGACCTGAAATCACTTAACTGAATACCTAAGCCAAGTCCAGTTTTCATGGTTCTACACAGAAACCAAAATTAAATATATTTTTTTCTTCCCAACTGATTTTAATACAACCTATTTTGGGAGGAAAAAAAAAAAAAGGCTTCTCAGTCACTTAAAGTGGAATCACATTTCTTGTGTAAACACTTTTACTCACCAGGGTGCAAAATGAGAAATCTTTACACTCTGGTGAGTGGATTCTTAATCATGAGATAGAAGACTCAAAAAAAAAAAAAAAAAAAAAAAAAAAAAAAAAAAAAAAAAAAANNNAAAAAAAGCAGTGTCTTTATTCCATATAATACAAGTTGGAATACTTTCTTCAGGAGAGAGGAAGTTTCAGCTATTTTTTCTCCTTTCTCTACCCCCACCCTTCAGAAAAAAGCACTCTCAGCTGACTGATTATTCAATCTTTCTCCTTTGTCAGTAATGGGAAAGTTGGTGATAAAATTTAGGACAAAAGCAGCAGGAAAAGCTTTAGTTGACTAGTTTAGTATCTTCTTTGTCACAAGACACTTCAAAAGGTCTCTGCTTTACCTGGTGGCAAAGCAAGAACATTTACAAAACTTTACAGATATTGTTCTGTAGAAAGAAGCCCAAAACAACAGTGAGGCAGCAGCAGCACTAGCAGCAGCCACTGAGGTGAGCCCAGGGGTGAGGGTTGGATCCGGCTGCCTCCTCTGGGGCCCAGGTAACAGAGATAAGAGACTGCCTGGACTGCCCCAGCCCTCTGATTATTACCCACTGTTTGTTGTCCAGGTGGACAGAGATGAGGTTGATGAGAGAAGTCCTAGGACAATCTAAAGGATGGGTTGAAGGGACAAGAGGGCAGTTGGTGTTTTCCCTCATTCCTTTAGTTGCAGGAAAAATGCTGAAAGGAATGGGAGAACTCACCTGACCAACATGTGGCTGAAAGATGGGTGCCATGGACAAAATTTTGGCTGTTTGAATCGTGGGGTGGTTTAGACACCACAAGGCCTGATGGAGACAGATGAGGTTCGCTGTCTAAAAGAGGGAAAAGAGTTTTGTGTCTGAGTCAGCAGGGCTGATTGAGAGGGCTTTAAATTCAATTTGAAGAGAGTACAGGGTAAGACCAGAATGAACAGAGATGAGCCTTGTGGTGGCATGCCAGATTTGTGGGTGAAGTCTATAGGCCAGCTGAAGTGCATCGACACCAATGCGTGTGGTATGGATAACAAACAGGAGGACCTGGACACCGCTGTGCAGAAGGGAAGTCGTTATGTAGTCACCCTCACAGAAACATGGTGAGCTGGGGGCAGAGTGGCTGGAAAGCAGCCCACCAGAAAAGGACCTGAGAGTGCTGGTTGACAACTGCCTTGTGCCCAGGGGGCAAAGGAGAGCAATGGCATCTTGTACTGTATCAAGAATGGTGTAGGCAGCAGGAGCAGAGTAATGATTGTCTCGCTGTACTCGGCACTGGTGAGACTATACCCAAGCCCTGTGCTCAGCTCTGGGCCCCACACTGCAAGAAAGACATTGAGATGCTGTAGCATGTTCAGAGAAGGGCAATAAAGCTGATGAAGGGTCTAGAGAGTAAGCCCTGAGAGGAGCAGCTGAGGGAAGCTTGGGTTGTTTAGCCTGGAGTAAAGGAGGCTCAGGGGAAAATTTTTGCACCCAGAAAGGCGGTTGTACCCAGGTGGTGGTCACCCTCTCCTGCCCTGCAACCAGTGACAGGATGAGAGGACAGAGCCTCAAGCTGTGTCAAGGGAGGATCAGGTTGGACATCAGGAGGAATTTATTCACAGAAAGGGTTGTTAAATATTAGAGTGGACTGCCCAGGGAGGTGGTGGAGTCACTATCCCTGGAGTTGCTCAAGAAACAATTGGATGTGGAATCAAAGGCTGGACTCAAATTCAGAGGTTTTTTCCAACCTAAATGATTTTGTGTGAACAACATTTATTACCACTCTGTTAATTGTTCCATAAAGCTGTAGGGGTAGTGCAATACAACGTTGGTTCCTAGTGCATCCAAGTACTGCCTGTTATATTTGGTTTAGGGATTTTTAGTGTACTCCCTCTATTTCTCAAGGCAGATCAGAGCAAAGGTTTATAACTGTTACCCTAATTTCATTCTATGATGTCTTATTCCTTCTGAAATAGATTTCTGCCATTTGAGTCCTGTTCTGTAAACACTAATAATGCATTTGTTGAATATTAGACACTTCAAATTAGACACATAGTCACACATGCAATGTAATGTGTGAGAAAGATGAGGTAATTTTTTCATAAAGATTGTTGCATATATGATTTCTGTGAATTCCAAACACTAAACAATTATTTAGTTGTACTTTCCCTATACTAGAATTAGTTCTCAAATTCATATATGATAAAGACACAACAGTGATGGATTTATTAAAGACAAGTTATGTGTTTAAACCCAAGAAGTTACATTTTTATTTAAAAATAAATGAAAACAATAAATTTAATGCGTGCACAAATGAGCCCAGTCTTTGCACAAAATAATCATTTGCTGTTTAATTTTCCTGGGCTGGATTGCTTCATATCTTGATCTGATGAGCCATTTCAGCTGTCTTTCCTACCCCCATGTGCTTGACATTTTGTTCATTAGGATTGGCTTTCCTGATCGTCACAATACAAGATAAACTGTTATATTAAGAGGAAATGATGGTGTCGCCTCTCCATAATTGAATCTGGAAGATGTATCTGCTGTTCTTTAGAATGACATATTTGGGAAGCCAAATAATCAACCTCAAGGGAACAGGGTTTTGTGCCTGAGAGATTCAGGTCGCCTAATACTTCACCACTGTTTTTTGCAGAAAATGTGAATCTTTTGTCAAAAGAAGCTGGCTCGCCTGATAAATAATCATGTCATATAGAAATATATGCTTTTCCTAAAAATGCTTTAAAAATAAGGTTTAAGGTACTAATTCAGAGAGAATGGGATATAGAATGGTCTATTCATCACTCCCTGTTGTCTTGCAAAGGCTATGTTCCAGGACTGAACTTCAAGTGCTCTTTTCTCTTGCTTTATTTATCCCTTCAAAGAGATAAGACNTTTTTTTGTTTTTTTCAAATGTAGATAAAATGTATTTCTTTTAGCATGCGTATTTTCTATAGGGAAAGATCAAGGACATGCAGAAAGGATTATCTCCATCCCAAATTCTCCAGCCTTGAAAAAGTATGATGATATTGCCAACTACACTAACTGGTAAGAGAGATGTAACAGTTCACAGAATTAGAGAGAGCAATTATAACTTCTCTTAATTTCTATGTCAATACATGCAAAAAACTCTAGTAGTTTGGCTTTTTCAAAATCATACTATTCTTATGCAGAATTGTAATTTTTAGGGATTATATTCTGAAATTCTTTTTCCTTCTTTGCAGTAAATTTAAAACTGCAAAAGCCTTAATTATTTTTAATATTTCATGTTTCTTAAAGCGTCTTTCCTTCAGAATTTCAGTTTCAATTTTACCTGTATAAACAAAGGAAATATGTGTGATTTGATACTGAAATCTCTTATGGTAAAACAAAGAATAAAAAAAATTCTTCATAATGTGTTTATAGATGAAAACATAAAGAGATTATTCTGAGCTCATGTTGCATCATTATTTTAAATGGATATTTTCAGAAAGAACTGCAACTTTTTTGCTCTCTTATCTCTGATAACACGCAGAGTTAGAAATCATTTGTGAACAAGGTTCCAACCTTTACTAATTGCTCTTTTTGATATTGATATATAGTAAGGGTACCTTCTTTATTTGATATTATGATGGACATACAATTTTATATTTCTCAGCCTACTGCCCTTTCTCATAACAACAAACTGGATAGTGTGCTAAATAAATACATTGCTCAATCAAAACTCTATAAAAATTTATCTGTGAACTATTTGGAGGGTATAGTTTTTGTTTAACATCTAGAATCTCTGCTAGATTTCATATGCAGTCTCTTGCTCTTTGCCTCTTTTTTACTCCAGTACTTTCCCCACAGAATTTTTTTCTATTTATTTTATCCCTTTTGTCATAAAGATATTGTCTTATTATTGTAATTATCCTTTTTATTTTTTAAATATTTTGGTTTTCTCATATACAAATGAAAGATCATTCTTCAGAAACCTCCTGGGAAAGAATTACAATTGGGATAAAAAAATCCCAACTTAAATAACTGTTATTTTCAGCTGAAAAAAAGGAATCCAGCCTTGCAAGGCTCTAATCACAGACCCACAGATAAAGTCTATTCAAAGAGTGAGCATCTGACATGTCTATAAGACAGAAATCAATGATATACAACTAATTATGCCAATGATTTCATACGTTTTAGAGGCTGCCCCTTCCCAGGTTATTTCACAATAATCAGCTGATGATCAAAGGAGTGAGAAAATCCATTATGACATCACAGTCACAGAATCACAAAAAAGGTTGAGGATGCAAGCAAAGTCTGAGGAGTCATCTGGTTATCCCCCTTTCTCAGTCAGGGCCACCTGCAGCCCGTTTCCATGACCATGTTTTCCAATATCTCCAATGATGTACATTCCATAATCTCCACAGCAACCTGTCACTCTCACAGTGAAGGAGTGTTTTCCGATGTTCAGACACAACCTCCTGTGTTTCAGTTTCTTCCCAGTGCCCCTGGTTCTGTGGATGGGTACCCCTAAAGAGTCTGGGTCTGGCTTCTAATGATCTAAAGGTTCTGTTGTCCAGGCTGAACAGTTTCAAAGTCTCAGCCTTTTCTCATAAGAGAGATGCTCGTGTGCCCTTGTCATCTTTGTGGCCCTTTGTTGGACTCTTCAGTATGCACGTATCTCTCATATCCTGAGGAGCCCAGAACTGGATAGAAGACTCAAAGAGGGGCCTCATCAGTGCTGAGAAAAGGGATCTTTAATCTCAAATTCTTATGAATGTCATGCAGAGCTGAAAGATGTCATATACTAGGCTTTTTAAAATTTCTGTGAAATACAACTCTCTCTGTGTACACTGCCTCTCTTCACAGATTAGAATCCCAATTTTCACATGCTTTTAGTCTCACATGACCCAATCTGATGACATTTCTGTTTAAAGCATGGAATCTTTAGTATCTTTTATATAACTTTTTAAAAGAAAAAACCCAAACAAACAAGCAAATTAACCAAATCAAAGACCATATATCATAAAATTTTTTTTCTAAACCAGTAGATACAAATTAAATTAATTATTATGATCGAATAATAAATAATACATGATCTCTCAAAGAAGTAAAACTAAGAAAACCAAAATACTACTAGCTCNTTTCAATTTTACCTGTATAAACAAAGGAAATATGTGTGATTTGATACTGAAATCTCTTATGGTAAAACAAAGAATAAAAAAAATTCTTCATAATGTGTTTATAGATGAAAACATAAAGAGATTATTCTGAGCTCATGTTGCATCATTATTTTAAATGGATATTTTCAGAAAGAACTGCAACTTTTTTGCTCTCTTATCTCTGATAACACGCAGAGTTAGAAATCATTTGTGAACAAGGTTCCAACCTTTACTAATTGCTCTTTTTGATATTGATATATAGTAAGGGTACCTTCTTTATTTGATATTATGATGGACATACAATTTTATATTTCTCAGCCTACTGCCCTTTCTCATAACAACAAACTGGATAGTGTGCTAAATAAATACATTGCTCAATCAAAACTCTATAAAAATTTATCTGTGAACTATTTGGAGGGTATAGTTTTTGTTTAACATCTAGAATCTCTGCTAGATTTCATATGCAGTCTCTTGCTCTTTGCCTCTTTTTTACTCCAGTACTTTCCCCACAGAATTTTTTTCTATTTATTTTATCCCTTTTGTCATAAAGATATTGTCTTATTATTGTAATTATCCTTTTTATTTTTTAAATATTTTGGTTTTCTCATATACAAATGAAAGATCATTCTTCAGAAACCTCCTGGGAAAGAATTACAATTGGGATAAAAAAATCCCAACTTAAATAACTGTTATTTTCAGCTGAAAAAAAGGAATCCAGCCTTGCAAGGCTCTAATCACAGACCCACAGATAAAGTCTATTCAAAGAGTGAGCATCTGACATGTCTATAAGACAGGAATCAATGATATACAACTAATTATGCCAATGATTTCATACGTTTTAGAGGCTGCCCCTTCCCAGGTTATTTCACAATAATCAGCTGATGATCAAAGGAGTGAGAAAATCCATTATGACATCACAGTCACAGAATCACAAAAAAGGTTGAGGATGCAAGCAAAGTCTGAGGAGTCATCTGGTTATCCCCCTTTCTCAGTCAGGGCCACCTGCAGCCCGTTTCCATGACCATGTTTTCCAATATCTCCAATGATGTACATTCCATAATCTCCACAGCAACCTGTCACTCTCACAGTGAAGGAGTGTTTTCCGATGTTCAGACACAACCTCCTGTGTTTCAGTTTCTTCCCAGTGCCCCTGGTTCTGTGGATGGGTACCCCTAAAGAGTCTGGGTCTGGCTTCTAATGATCTAAAGGTTCTGTTGTCCAGGCTGAACAGTTTCAAAGTCTCAGCCTTTTCTCATAAGAGAGATGCTCGTGTGCCCTTGTCATCTTTGTGGCCCTTTGTTGGACTCTTCAGTATGCACGTATCTCTCATATCCTGAGGAGCCCAGAACTGGATAGAAGACTCAAAGAGGGGCCTCATCAGTGCTGAGAAAAGGGATCTTTAATCTCAAATTCTTATGAATGTCATGCAGAGCTGAAAGATGTCATATACTAGGCTTTTTAAAATTTCTGTGAAATACAACTCTCTCTGTGTACACTGCCTCTCTTCACAGATTAGAATCCCAATTTTCACATGCTTTTAGTCTCACATGACCCAATCTGATGACATTTCTGTTTAAAGCATGGAATCTTTAGTATCTTTTATATAACTTTTTAAAAGAAAAAACCCAAACAAACAAGCAAATTAACCAAATCAAAGACCATATATCATAAAATTTTTTTTCTAAACCAGTAGATACAAATTAAATTAATTATTATGATCGAATAATAAATAATACATGATCTCTCAAAGAAGTAAAACTAAGAAAACCAAAATACTACTAGCTCATTAAATATATGTGTAGAGCCGATTGAAAATATATGACTTTAACACTGAAACTTGCTGTGGTGGGTTATTTTCTGGCTGCCAGATACCTACCAAACCACTGTCTCACTACTCTTCCTTAAGTGGACAGGATAAGAAAGTAAAATTATAATGTTTATGCATCAAGAAAAAGACAGGGAAATTCCCTACCTCTTACTGTCATGGGCAAAATAGACTCAGCTCAAAGAAAAATGATTAAATTTATCATTAATTAAAGTGCATTTGGATAGTGAAAAAAATCAACCAAACAAAAGAAAACAAAGAATAAAATCAAACATCTTCCACTCCTTTTCTAGGTTCAGTTTCACAGTGGCAGCACATATTTAAGAGATCATTCCAGGCAGCACAAGAATTACTTTAGAAATAAAGCATTGTTTCTCTGTTTCTGTTTTAGTTATATATAGTTATGCATTTGCTTTTCTAAAACATTGTTTCTTTACTTAATGGATCATAAATATTGTCATTGCAGGAAATCTATTTAGAATTGGTATTTCATAGCCAGTATCCTGGGAAGAGTATAGAAAGGCTACCCAGTTGTGTAGAGATGGGGTGAGGAAGACCAGGGTGCAGTTGGAGCTGAACTTGACAAGGGACACAAAGAATAACAAGAAGGACTTCTACAGGCATTTTATCCAGAAAAGGCAGGTCAAAGAAACTGTGTCCCCACTGATGAGCAGGGCTGACAAACGGATAAGGAAAAAGATGAGGTACTCAACAATTTTTTGGTTTGTCTTCACTGGCAACCTCTCTTCCCACATCTCTTCAGTGGATGGAATACAGGGACTGGAGGAGAAAAGGCCCTGGCTACCTAAGAGAAATTCAGATNTTTTTCTATTTATTTTATCCCTTTTGTCATAAAGATATTGTCTTATTATTGTAATTATCCTTTTTATTTTTTAAATATTTTGGTTTTCTCATATACAAATGAAAGATCATTCTTCAGAAACCTCCTGGGAAAGAATTACAATTGGGATAAAAAAATCCCAACTTAAATAACTGTTATTTTCAGCTGAAAAAAAGGAATCCAGCCTTGCAAGGCTCTAATCACAGACCCACAGATAAAGTCTATTCAAAGAGTGAGCATCTGACATGTCTATAAGACAGGAATCAATGATATACAACTAATTATGCCAATGATTTCATACGTTTTAGAGGCTGCCCCTTCCCAGGTTATTTCACAATAATCAGCTGATGATCAAAGGAGTGAGAAAATCCATTATGACATCACAGTCACAGAATCACAAAAAAGGTTGAGGATGCAAGCAAAGTCTGAGGAGTCATCTGGTTATCCCCCTTTCTCAGTCAGGGCCACCTGCAGCCCGTTTCCATGACCATGTTTTCCAATATCTCCAATGATGTACATTCCATAATCTCCACAGCAACCTGTCACTCTCACAGTGAAGGAGTGTTTTCCGATGTTCAGACACAACCTCCTGTGTTTCAGTTTCTTCCCAGTGCCCCTGGTTCTGTGGATGGGTACCCCTAAAGAGTCTGGGTCTGGCTTCTAATGATCTAAAGGTTCTGTTGTCCAGGCTGAACAGTTTCAAAGTCTCAGCCTTTTCTCATAAGAGAGATGCTCGTGTGCCCTTGTCATCTTTGTGGCCCTTTGTTGGACTCTTCAGTATGCACGTATCTCTCATATCCTGAGGAGCCCAGAACTGGATAGAAGACTCAAAGAGGGGCCTCATCAGTGCTGAGAAAAGGGATCTTTAATCTCAAATTCTTATGAATGTCATGCAGAGCTGAAAGATGTCATATACTAGGCTTTTTAAAATTTCTGTGAAATACAACTCTCTCTGTGTACACTGCCTCTCTTCACAGATTAGAATCCCAATTTTCACATGCTTTTAGTCTCACATGACCCAATCTGATGACATTTCTGTTTAAAGCATGGAATCTTTAGTATCTTTTATATAACTTTTTAAAAGAAAAAACCCAAACAAACAAGCAAATTAACCAAATCAAAGACCATATATCATAAAATTTTTTTTCTAAACCAGTAGATACAAATTAAATTAATTATTATGATCGAATAATAAATAATACATGATCTCTCAAAGAAGTAAAACTAAGAAAACCAAAATACTACTAGCTCATTAAATATATGTGTAGAGCCGATTGAAAATATATGACTTTAACACTGAAACTTGCTGTGGTGGGTTATTTTCTGGCTGCCAGATACCTACCAAACCACTGTCTCACTACTCTTCCTTAAGTGGACAGGATAAGAAAGTAAAATTATAATGTTTATGCATCAAGAAAAAGACAGGGAAATTCCCTACCTCTTACTGTCATGGGCAAAATAGACTCAGCTCAAAGAAAAATGATTAAATTTATCATTAATTAAAGTGCATTTGGATAGTGAAAAAAATCAACCAAACAAAAGAAAACAAAGAATAAAATCAAACATCTTCCACTCCTTTTCTAGGTTCAGTTTCACAGTGGCAGCACATATTTAAGAGATCATTCCAGGCAGCACAAGAATTACTTTAGAAATAAAGCATTGTTTCTCTGTTTCTGTTTTAGTTATATATAGTTATGCATTTGCTTTTCTAAAACATTGTTTCTTTACTTAATGGATCATAAATATTGTCATTGCAGGAAATCTATTTAGAATTGGTATTTCATAGCCAGTATCCTGGGAAGAGTATAGAAAGGCTACCCAGTTGTGTAGAGATGGGGTGAGGAAGACCAGGGTGCAGTTGGAGCTGAACTTGACAAGGGACACAAAGAATAACAAGAAGGACTTCTACAGGCATTTTATCCAGAAAAGGCAGGTCAAAGAAACTGTGTCCCCACTGATGAGCAGGGCTGACAAACGGATAAGGAAAAAGATGAGGTACTCAACAATTTTTTGGTTTGTCTTCACTGGCAACCTCTCTTCCCACATCTCTTCAGTGGATGGAATACAGGGACTGGAGGAGAAAAGTCCCTGTCTACATAAGAGAAATTCAGATTTGTGACCACCTGAGGAATCTAAACATACTCGAGTATGTGGAACCAGGCAAGACACATTCCGGAGTCCTGAGGGAATTGGCTTATGTAGCTGCCAAGCCACCATCCATGATATTTGAAAAGTCATGGAAGCCAGATGAAGTCCCCGGTGACTGGAGAAAGGGAAATATGGCACACTTATTTAGAAATGGGTAGGAAGTGCAAGGACTTGGCACTTGGCCTCATACTATACTATACTATACTATACTGTACTATACTGTACTATACTATACTATACTATACTATACTATACTATACTATACTATACTATACTATACTATACTATACTATAGGCTTTGCCCCACCATTCCAGCCTGTCTGGATCACTCTGTAGAGCCTTACTGCCTTCCTGCAGATCAATACTCCTGCCCTACTTGGTTTCATCTGCAAATTGTCTGAAGGTGCTCTCGATCTCCTTGTCCAGGTCACTGACAAGGTTATTAAATAGGACCAGTCCCAACACTGAGCCCTGGGAGCACTCCTTGTACCCAGACAGCAGCTGGACTTAACTCCATTCAACACAACTCTCTAGGCCTGGCCATCCAGCCTTTTTTTTTATTCAGATAGGAGTACTTCCATCCAATCCTTGAGCAGCCAGTATCCCCAGGAGAATGCTGTGGGAAATGGTATCAAAAGCTTTACTGAACTCTAAGTAAACAACATCCACAGCCTTTCCTTTATCACCTCTGTGGGTGGTCTTTGCATAGAAGGAAATCAGGTCAATCAAACAAGACCTGCCTTCCTCAAACACATGTTGACTGGGCCTGTGTTATGATCCAGCTAGTGGGAAGTGTTTCTGCTGGAATTAAGGTGCAAATGAGACTGTCCACCAAAGTGAATAATATAGATTTTATTTAAGAGTAAATGTGAGGCAGAGATATAATGAAATAGAAAAGGGGAGCAGGTAAAGAGACATCAAGCAGAAGATAGTCACCACCTGTTAATCTAGCAGTACCCAGTTGCTCCTTTTTCACCCTGGCCTTCTGGGTGGGGTCCTAGAGTTGTACTTTTGGGGGTACCACCTTTATACAGTCCAAATTCCAGGTATTCACAGGGCATAGATGATGTTCCCATAATGTGGGGTGATAGATGTATGAGCAGTAGCTTTCTTTCCCACTTTGCTACAGTGGGAATTTTTGTCCAGATACATTAATCATGATGTGCTAACCAGACCTTACTTCCATCATGCCTGGAATTAGCATTTTTTTGTTGCAAATTCGTACCTTCTGAGCTTATTTCAAGTTCCCACTGTGATGGTTTATTTTACGGCAAGTTCCTTCTGTGGCTTTGACAGTGTTTTGACACAGGTAACTGTTCTCTTTTAGCCTGATCTCCCATTTGTCCTGTGATGGCACTAAACTGATCTAGTCCACAGCCTTCCCCAGCACTGAAGTCAGACTGACATCCCTGTAGTTCCCCAGATCCTCCTTGCAGCCCTTCTTGTAAAATCTGCCTTACAGACAGTGACAAAAGGCTGCCAAATATAAATGTCAGTAGAAAGCATAATTTTCTGCTGGAGTAATAACGAGTAGTACTCCCCTTTTTGTAGTAGGGAATGACTCATTCCTCACCTCATCTACTTCCTAAGTGCCACACCAAAGCTGGAGTTACTAGGGACAGTTTTTATTGTTGTTAAGAGCCTGGGGTTACAATACATACCCAGATGGGATGGAATAGAACACGTAGTGTCTTCATTCAACCACTTGGGGTCTGTGAAGAACAAATTCCCAACATTACATATTTTCAGAAAGAAATTAATTGGTTTTTTACTGGTGTAATAAACACTCAAAAACTTTTAACCTGGCAGCATCCTTAACTTTGATCTTCATGAAACAATGTTTTTAAATTTAATTTTCTGTCTTCATTCAAACATTCCTGTAGTGTATAGATCATTATAGCTTCTTAAAAGTTCATTTGTGTTTTAATAATCCACATTAGTTCTTTGCATCTCTGTAGAATGATCATGCTGTGAAATCTTAATTCTTACGCTATTATGAAAAACTTGTTTTGTTCACTTAAAAAATCTCATTTAGTTTCTTTATAAATGTTTTTTGCTTTAATCACTGAAAGATCTCCAGGCAAATTATATCAAATTGCCTTACTGTTCTCACTAACAAAGGCAAAGAATGCCTAGAATGGCACACTATTTATTTATATTATTTTCTATGGAAAAACATTTAACACTTTCAAAACAGAATTAAGAGAAAAAGTAATGGAGCGAACGATATTAGAAAAATATGCACACTAAATCTACATTACACAGAGTTGAATAATATAAGCTTGTTATTTTAAAGAGAGTTCTGCCAAGCTTTCTGCTGAAGGAACTGCACTGAATCTGTGTACTGTTCAATGCAGCAGATATTAAGAACAGTTTGCAGCACACAAAGAAATTGAAAAAAAAGTAGTGTTCAGCACTTAAGAAAACATTTTATCAATCAAATTTGTAGATTGACTTCTCATCAGAAACATACATGCTATTCTATATGATCTTAAACTTAGATTGTGCAAAATGTTATCTTGCAATAAAATAGACAATAAAAATAAAACTTATTAAAAGATCAGTCAGCAAATATTTTGATCAATAGTGAAGTTAGGAAAGGAAATTATGTACCAATCTCTTCCAGTTACAAGTGAGATCCCCAGAAAAATTCTTGTAAGTAGCCACGTTACTATAAGAAGTGATCTAATTTCACAGGGTCTAAAACCACAATCTAAAGTCAAAAACAACTCAGGTATGTTAATGTTGGGTTCTTCACTAAATAAACATTTTACATCTCATGAAAGGTTGAAATTTTACTTCTTATGTCATGATTTAGGATGCAAGAAGCTATTTTTCATTAGTTATATGGTATTGTACCTGCCATGTAACGTTTCTGTCATGATAGTGAGAAACAAATAAAAGATAAAGTTGCAACATTAGCATTCAGTTAAAAAAAAAAAAAGGGCAATGTCTGAAAAAGCTGTTTTTTTACTGATGAAAAATCTGAAAGGACTATTTTCCATTTTTATTGTCAGACTCTCTATATGGAGTTTTATTTAAATTTATTATTTATATCTGGTAGAGACCACACAAGCTTGATTAGGGACTAACATGTCCTTGCCATAATTAATTATAAGGAAGATAGTACTTATCAAAAATTTTGCAGCTGAACAGAATGAATAAAACAACTGAAAATAGGCAAGGAAAAAAAACAATGAAAAGAACAAGATGAACAGCATATCTTGCCCTCGTAAGAGTCATAAAAGTACTTTAAAATATGAATACTCAGTTTCACTGATATTGAAATTGGAAATTTGAATTGGGATTAATCTCAATTGATAGCACCACTAGAAGAGATATTGAAGTTAGTTAGGAATCTAAAAACTAGCAAGACTCTGTTAATCAAGGTCTTACTCCTAATCAATTGAACAAGAGGGGTCATCAGCTTTGAGGGTTGAGTCATACCATCTCTGAATTTCTTTTTCCTGCCATTTTTTCCTCATAAACCACAAAAAGTATCTGTGTGATTAGTTTTCTTTTTAAGGTGTTAACTTTTAAATAGCTATTGATAAAGGCAATGAATCTTATCCTTTCCCGTTGTTGGTTAATTATATTCTAACTGGCTACTTTTAATGGTGTTCTCACAGCATTAGATCTATTACAAGAGAATTAATCTCTGGAGGTCAAAAAGATCCAGTTTGACTGTAATCCAAATGTTGTCTGGCTTTGTCATCAGAGTACCAATATTCTATGTTATTTGTTTCCTATTGTATTTTGTATTCTTAGATTTTAAGAAGGTGTTTTCTTTGGGGTGGTGTTTGGTTGTTTTTTTTTTTTAGGTGCAGATGTCCAGGTGTTCATAGTGGGAGCTGCAGTGGTGGCCTCTGTGGGAGATGGCTGGAGCTGCCCCATGCTGGACACAGCCAGTTCCAGGCAGCTCCAGCAAACTTACTGCAAGATACAGCTGAGCCCCACAACCCCAAGCCAAGGTGGTGGCACCTCATGGTAAACACATTTAAGAAAGGGGAAAACAGTGTAAGGCAGGGAGGGGTGGGGGGAAATGTGTGAGAAAGAGCCTTGTGGACACCAAGGTCAGAGAAGAAGGAGGAGAAAGTGTTCCAAGCAGTGAGCAGACGTTCCTCTGCAGCCTCTGGAGGGGATCAAAGTAGAGCAGGTAATCCTGTGCAGACCATGATGGAGCAGTTGGACATTTTCTGAAGGACTGCTGCCTGTGGGCAGGACCCATGTAGGAGGAAGCAATACATAGGAGGAAGGAGCAGCAGACTGCTGCTGACCCCAATCCCCCATTCCCCATCCTGCCAGCACTGTCCGCAGGGAAGGAGATGGAGGAGTTGGGAAAGAGTGAAGCTAAGCCTTGAAAAGGATTGGGGGAAGTTATTGTTTTACTTTTGTCTTTGTTTCTCACCATTCTACAGTTTTAATTGGCAATAAATTTTCACCAAGTTAAGTCAGTTTTTGTGACATGTCCATGTGATGATGCGCCCATGTGGAGGGCAATCTCCCTCTGTTTAACTAAACCCATTGGTTTTTAATATTTTTTTTCCCTGTCCAGTCAAGGATGTCGAGTAAGAGAACATCAGGAATCCAGTCAAGCTTAATCCAACACCAAGTTAAAAAGAAAAGAGAGAAAATAGGGACTTCCAAAACATTTATTTGCTCAGTTTACTTTTCTTTCTTGCCTTATTTTTTCTTGACGATTTAACTTAAAGATACATAAATTAAATAGAGCAATTCTTATAACAATCTGATGGCTAACATATCAAAAAATAAAAGAAGTTACCTAGAAATGTATATGTAGTGTGAACTTTCAAATCTTCTGCTAAGGCACTGAGCCTAAATTAATTTAGTTGTAACCTTGGACAAGCTTTGATTTTTACAGCAAGTTTTCTCAATGGTTCACTCTTTGAAGTTATACTGTTGTTTAAGTATGTTTGCAATGTTCTTTGAAATAAGTAACTGTTATAGACCCTACTAGACAGAATGAAACACAGTACTGCATAATGTTACCTGGGTATACTTTATTACAACCCACTCCTCAAAGTACAGAATCAGTATTGTATTCTCTGAGAAATACTTCAAGGTAATATAAAGCTCGAACCAGGTTGTAACTTACAGGCTGGCAAGTTCATAAGTTTGCTTGCTGCAAATACCATACTGTTTAATTGTGATAGATCCTTAACATAGTTATTTTCCTCCAAATATCCAAGGATTTTCTAGGTTTGCTTTTTTATTTGTTCTGTGCTATTTAGGAGAATTAAGAAAAGAAAAAGCATAAAGAAGACATTTACCTGGCTGCATTCCTAATTTCTGCATTTGCAAAAACAAGCGAATAAGAAAAATTATGTATATCATCAGTGCATATAAAATCTAAATATCATCTGCCTTGGTATTCTTCACAACATTTGGACTAACTAAATGTGATATCAAAGATTCAGCATGTGTACAATTTAATTTAGTAAGGGCCATACTGACTTAGATCTAAACTGTTCTGAGAAATCTCAAAAAATACTTAGAAACATACATGGCTAACTTCAGCACCATCTAAGCTCCTTGTTGGCAGTTACAGTGTACAAATTCAGAAAAATACACTTTTAAGAAGGGCAGTTGTTTTTATATAGATTAATAAATAACTCAACTTGATGGATTGATCAAAGTGTTTCAAAATGTAAAACTTCCCTTAGAACTAAGTACAATGCAGAGATAAGAAAAATGTAAATTCAGTAATTTAAAGGTCAAACCCATTATATGGTAGCAATCTGAATGTCAAATCTACCTTTTCCTCAAGTTTTTCCTATCTTTTTCCTCCTAATTGTGTTTGTCCAGTCTTTCACTTTGGCCTTATTGTTTATTGCAATATGACTTCTCCATGGTTTGTTACTTTTCCTTCTTCTTCACATTTTTGCAGTAGTAGAAAGACAATAAGACTTATCTTTTTCTGCTTATTATTATTCCCCTCATTTTTTCCCTGTTTCTTTTAGGAATGGGAAGTACAATCTAAACAGAGCACACTTGAGTATCTTTTTGCCTTTCCTGGAGTCATCCAAGGTAGTTTTCATTTTAGTCTCTGTTCTTACTAGTACATATAGTAAGAAGCTTATCTCCTCATTTGTTCTTTTACTTCTTTTGTGCTTTTCCTTATTTTTCAGTATACTTTCCCATTGTTTCAGATTTTTTTTCTTTTCCTACATTTTTCTTGATCAAGAAAAGAAAAATTCCAAGTCCTGCAGGTGAGACACACTAACTTGCACCAGTACAGACTAAACATGGATCTGGTTAGTCAGACTAAGCGTGGTCTTGTTGTACGGAGTCAGATGTGAGTCAGAAGTGCGTCCTTTTGGTGGTAGTACAGAGAGGTGTATTAGAAAGTGGATATATTACAGATCAAACAAATGTCTGGACATTAGGAAAGGCTTTTCTCACTGTGAGGGTGACTGAAAACAGTTGTTTATGGAGTTTCCTTCCTTGCAGTTATTGAAAAGGCATCTGAACATGGTCCTGGGCACACAGCTCTTGGTGGATTTTCTTAAGTAGGAGGTTAAACCAGGTCACCCTCCAGAACTCCCTTCAAGCCTCAATAATTTTGTGTTTCTATGGCCTGAGTAACTTTTATAACTTTTTTTGTGCAAAGTACTCTGAATGGAGAAAAAACCCCATTATTTGTAGTTGTTTGTGTTGATAGGAAGATATATTGGTAGAAGCTGGATGGGTTGGAGGTATATTGCTGGTGAGGATGGAGACTTGTAGCCAGATAAAAAAGGTTAGAATGTGAAGGATGGTATAATCACCAAGGAACACAGGTGTATTTTGAAAAGAATGAACTGAAGTAGGGCATTGTCTTGTTGTGATTTTGTACCTCAAACAACCAAGATTTCACTGTCAGTATGAGATTTAGAAATACCTTCTCTCCAATTCTGTATTTCTCAGGTCAACTTTCAATCAGTTATTCTTCATTAAGGAAATAATTTGCTCCCAGGCCATGAAAAGATTGGGTAATGACATATATGTCTTTCTTTCAACCTCACATTTCTTTCTGAACAGAAATATTCAATGCATTCCAAGTCAACACACATACTGAGTTCAAACTGATGTCTGTAGAGCATGGATAGTAAGGAGATGAGAAAACTGTTGGAAAACAGAGCTCAAAGACATCTCAAACAATTAGTTGAATTTATGTTTGAACTAATGCTCATGATATACAACATGGGCCTGGGCTCATGAAAAAATTAACACACTTTTCCCACAGTATGAACACAAATCATGACCAAAAAGAAAAATAATCAAATAATATTAATGTTTTCATTTGAACTTGATACATTTCTAAAATGAGCTAGCAATCACAATATCAAACATTACTGAGGGATCCACAAACATAAAACCTGATAAAGCCCTCTGTTTCTTGACAATATGACTCATCTCTCAATATCATTAACCTTTTGTCTCTGATCATGCTGAGTCCTAAGCATTGTCTTCAGTAGTAGTGGTATGTTAACTCATAACTTTGCTTACCGTTGAGCAGTTTTTCAACTAAGTGATACTTAGCTTTCTCAGGATCTTCAGCAATGGCTGAATTTTGTTATTTTAAAACCAAGAAGAGAATTGAATGAGATTTTTAGTGTCTTGGAAAGTGGTGCAACTTCTCTATATACATCTCACTTCACTGAAAATAATATTTATTGAGATTTTTCAAAAAATGTGTAGTTTGTTATTATATATTTTTTTAAGAAAGATAGTTTTTATTTATCACATGGGTACTGCTAACTCAGCATACCTCTAATGTATGGTCAGATCTCAATGTTTATTTGAAGTCTTTTTTATCTCTGTTCTTGCCTTTGGAAAATGGAGGATGCCTGCTGAATCATAAATCCTAACAATTACGTTTCTACCCTATCTGCTCCTTCCTCACATAAGCTCTCTTCCGTTCCTCTGTGCTCTCAGAAAGGACGAGAAAGATGAGTAAAGGAGTTCAAACAAATAGTTAAATCTACCAATGAATAAAAAGTAAAAAAAATCCTATGTAAAAATTGTCATGTGTTCCAACATGTTGCATAAACATCTCTTTACACTGGCTATATTTCTGCTTTGTTTTCAGTTGTTGCTTTTTTATTCCAATTTATTCTAATTGACCAGAGCCACAACATGCTGAAAATTGCCCTTGACTACCATTATTTTCTTGGCAAGACAGGTGTTCTTGCACAGTGTGCAGCAGAGCAAGAGATGCAATTCCAAGGCAAATTTCAAGTGACTTATTCCATGATATAAAAGGCAAAGGAGGAATTGCATCAAATAAAATGCTGACAAAATGAAGTTTTGTTTGCAAGTTGGAGTGGAAATATAATAGAATGCAGAGCAGCCAAAGGTACATACTGAATTCACAAAGAAATGTATTACTTTATGAGCAAATTATAGTCATTTGTATTCTCAGCAAGTAATGGTGTTAATTGATATGAATTAACAAAAAATTAAAGTAGGTGCCATGGAAATTCTTTTTATTTCACATCTCCATTCCTGTGCTTGTCATGTATTCTGTAAACTGCAAAGATCACCTTTCATGTAGCAATTCAGACTGTTCAAAAGGTTCAGAGTCCTGCTTTGCAAGTGATTGTCAAATACTTGTCAAAAGTCTACTGATGTGTATTTCTGGAATTAGGCAACACACGTAGATCTAAATCCTCAGTGACATTCTGCATTTTTTCAAGCCAGTCTATTTTTAGAAAAAATTTTAAATTGAAATTTTTTTTGAACCTTGTCTCCTTAATGTTTATTGAACTCCACAATGGCACAATTCCTCATCTCTTTCAATCAGTGTATCACACAGCCTTTCTTAGCTGTTCATTGACAGTTGCCGTGTGTCCCTTGGTTTGTCATTCTGTTCTACTAGAAAAAAAACCCGAGCAAAACCTTTGTGTCACATGGTAAACTAGGGGTAGCATGAAAGGGATGGAGGACACATTTCAAAGGGGCATGAAAACATGGAAGAAGCATGTATGAAACCATGAATTCAGAAGCACAAAGTTCTGATACAATCTATATTTCCATCATGCTCTCATGCTCTTTAGAAATTTAAAACAGACCAAGAGAACTCTAAAATATTATATAAAAAAGGGATAGTACTTCTAATACTCTTTTCACAGAGGAAAGTAAGAGTTTGAAAGCAAAATGCAAAGGCTCAAGGTCACCTGTAGAAATTTTACTTCCTCATATGTTATCTTGAAGCCTAGCTTTTTGGGACAAGTTCTACAAGCCATATTGACAAAAATCTGTTTCTCAATATCCTGGCCAGGAGCTGTTGTCATAAGCATTTTCAAATTACTGTATCTACAAAGCACTGAATTAATTGGGCATAGTATATTTTTGGCATGTGACTTCATAAAATGTAGCATAATGTCATGAAACCTACAAGCCTGAAATTCACTGTTTGCAGAGGTGACACTCTCATGGGAATATTTTCAGCTCTGAACACATGCCATTTTCTTTGAAAGTAAACGGTTGGCTCTTACTAATGCAGCTTGTTCTCTGTCCTTTTTTTTCAATAGCCAAGCTTGATAAGCTGGATTTTTTTTTTTTCCATTTAGATCACATTTTTCTCACAACTTAATAAGAAAGAAGCAATTAAGAATGTCCCATCGAAACTCTCAACACCCTCGTAAAAAATCTGGAAAAGAATATTAAATAGCTACAGTAAAATAACAGCTAGCTTTAAAATACCTAAATAATACATGTGTATATACCTCTGTGTATACATATTTATGTTTCATATATATAGATTTGTGTTCATGCAAATGTGT
Organism: Chaetops frenatus; assembly: GCA_013400775.1. Lineage (NCBI taxonomy): Eukaryota > Metazoa > Chordata > Aves > Passeriformes > Picathartidae > Chaetops > Chaetops frenatus. The sequence continues at coordinate 76,300 of VZTR01029804.1, read as the reverse complement.
CCTTTTTCCTCTTTATGGACTTGTTGAAGTACTTAAGGCATAACAATTTTTCTGAAGCAAGTGACTGTGGACAATGATTAAAGAAGCAATCTAGTTTGTTTCAGAGTTTAGTTTATAGTGCTAAGAATTGCCCTTTCAAGATGGTGATCTCAACATCAACCCTGTAATGTGAAAACCAATTTTGCAACTGATGAGCTACTTCAGACAGAGACTCTGTGACTGCTGTACAGAATTGATAGTTTATTTAACTGAAGTACTAAATTTCACACTTGTTCTTCTGTGAAACTTTATATTTAAAAAAATAATTCTTGAGACAGATATGTATACAGATGTTCAACTCAAAAAAATGAATATTTTCTCCAAATGGATTATCTGAGTTAATACCAAACTTTAATAGATTTGTTTGTATTTTAATTTTTTTTTTAATCTGACTTTTATTCATTATATAAAATTATATCAGAAAATTTATTTTGATGAAACCTACTCCTTTGGAATACTTCCAGGAAATAACATTATGAAAGCAAAGTGTTTTATCATCCCAATTTGAAATGTAAAATATTACATTCTGAAATGCATCACTTAATGGTATTATTTCACATTATTTTACATAGTAGGAAAAGTCTAATATTCNATATTCTATATATTGCATTTTTTACCATATTCCAATATTTAAGGATAAAATAAATCATTAATGCTTTAAGATTAGACAAATGTTGAAATAAAGACATTTTTCTAAGGAACAGTTATTTTGTTTTCCTACTAGCTAAATTTTATACTTGCCTTCTTCTAAACTAAAGTAATGCCAACACTTGAAAAGTGTCAAGGTGA